>SKCR01032676.1:0-29136 GCA_019454045.1 Zanthoxylum bungeanum | reverse complement strand
TTATGATACATAGGAATTCTCGTAAAGACTGAGTTTGTTAATAATGAAGTAGGTTGGTATGCTGACCCGACCTAATGAAAGAGTGATGCATTTTAGGTTATTAGAGGATTTATGGAAACCGATCGACGAGGTCTTTATCAGCAGTGCCCGATGAGGAGGAAACAAGTGATGATACCGATTCGACCTAGTGAAGGAGTTGGGCAAGGCTTTGAGGAGTATCATCCACCTCGGGAACCCGATCTAAGGAATGATGATGGGATCTCAGTCCGACCTACATTGAAGTCATATAACGTATGCCTTAAGTGAAGAGATAGGCTTCTAGAGGGCTAGGTCATATGACATATGCTCTATATAGGGTTTGGGCTTCTAAAAGGCTAATGATGACAGAAGTTGATCCATAGCTCTCATGGGAGGAAGACTTTGCCAGCTATTCATTGGACTAAAAAATATCGGAGTAGTTGAATCATAGGCTATCGTATCAACAAAGTGTGTAGTAGTGGTTAAAAGATTGTAATGATGGGTTTCTGCTAACATGGGTGGTTGAATCCAGTGGCAGTACAACTATTTGTTGAGTGATGGGGAAAACATCACGAGGACGATAATAGCCTGGTGCCGACAGTTGACATCATGGGTTGGTGGAATAGTGGATCGGAAGCCTATATAAAGGGGTTGAAGTCTCAAATTCAAGGGTTGGTAAATTTTGCACCTCACCAATTAGAGAGAAGCTGAAAGTTGAAGAGTTAGTGATAGAGAGAGAAAGCAGGTCAGCACCCGACCACCTGAGAGATTTATATCGGACTTGTTGTAAGACCTGAGTGCTTATTTTTGTATTCTTGTATCCCTCACTTGTAGCTCGGGTTGGTTTTGACCCCGAGTATGAATAAAATACACCATCTTTCTCCTGTGGACGTAGGTTGGCGCCACTCTCTGCCGAACCACATAAATTCTAGCCTCTGTGTTTTTCTTGAATGCTTGCTAAATTTACTTTTGGTTCCATACTAACCAAACAAATTCAATGTTGTGGGAGCTTTATTCGAGGGATTAATTTCTCATATTGTCATTCGAACGAAAAATAGCCATCAAAACCCAATGTTGCCACCAACGCAAACTCAGGTTCCAAAAGCAACATGTTGTTTTTCTCTTCAAAGAACAGGAGCTACAACAGTTCAAGGTTTGTTGTAAGAGCTTCTGATGAGGCGGTTGTGCTGCCACCACTGCCCCAGCTGAAGGTCAGAGTCAATCCCGAATTTTTTTTATTATAACCTAAATAATTAATGATTAGGAATTCCAATTTTTTTTTATTATAATATTTTATTATGATGGAAGGTCTCAAAATATAAAAATCTTCTTACGTCACAAGAACACCAACACCGACCCTGCTGAAGGTGCAGCTCCCAAGCCCAAGCCACCTCTGATTGGACCCAAGAGAGGTACCAAGTTGCCTAACCACCACTGCAAAATTAACCTGCCTGGAATTTTTTTTAAGCGGATACTGTGTGCAGTGACCAAATCAGAATTTTGATTCAGTGGAATTAAATTTTGATTTTCATAAAAAGTTATAAATACATTTTGACATATCAAAATTCTTATTAATAAACAAGATTTTTCATTAATTTATAAGATATATTTTAATAAAATTTCGGATTCTACGTTATTGAGAATGGACAAGTACAAATATATTTTTTGATTTGGGACTCTGCTTGGAAATTGATGTGTACTATTTTATCTTAACGGTGATAATTGATTAATAAAATGATGATTTAAAAATGGACATTGACATATCATAATACTAAAATTTACCTCAGAGAATGGTATTAGAGGTGGTTTTGTAGAAGGTTAGAAGCAGTTTCGAACAAAAGCATCGGTGCTTCTTGTTTAGAAAGTGCTTTTGTTTACTTCAATCAACTGTAAAAGCAGAAGGAAAATTGTTTTTAGCTATCTGAAATTATTTTAACAATGTCAATCATCTAAAAATCTTATTTAGTTCACTAGAAATAGAGATTATCATGTAGAAATAATAAATACAAAGCACGGTAAATGTAATGACCCCCTCATATATTATCCGTTTTGGGTTACATTTATCCCACGATTCAAAACACGTATGACTAGTCAAGTGATTCTATTAATTGTAAGCACATAATCAATATATGACATTAGTTATAATACTATTTGTAATGACCCATCATACCACTTAGATATTGTCTGCTTTGGATTATATTACCCAGCAGATTTGTTCTTGGTGTGAATTACAAGTCCACTCAAAACGCGTCTAACTAGTAAAGGAATTTTATTACTTATAAATACATCACCAATATCCCTCCCAAGTGATGTGAGATATCACTGTTATAATTTTTTTTTGGAATCGTTGGAAACCCCACCATCAAACCACCCGACCCAGGTTTAAATGGAGCAGGTAAAATCCATAGATGTCCCAAACTTTTACAAAGAAATGTACCATCTGAACTCGAACCCAATATCTGAAAATCAGGTCTCAAGCTTTTTGTCACTATGCCACATCCTTGGAAGCATTTTTTTTTTTTTTTTTTTTGAAATCGTTGGAAACCCCGCCACCAAACCACCCATTCTGGGCCGCGGCGCAGGTAAAACCCCCGGCTGCCCCAGGCTCTTACAAGAAGTTGCACCCCCTGGATTCGAACCCAGAACCTCAATGTGAGATTCTGGACCCTTCACCACCAAGCCACACCCCTTGGGGGCATCCCTACGTTAAAACTCAAATTAAGAATGCAACATGACTTGTATGACCTATGAAGGGCCAATCAAATTTAAAGTAAGGATTGAAATATTGCGATTTGTATTAATGTTGGAAATAGATGAGTTAGTTGCTTCATTCTGTGTTTCTAATACAAATTAATTATGCTTTTGAATCAACAAGTGAAGATTCTTAGGAAGGATTCCTACTGGTACAATGGCATCGGATCTGTGGTTGCTGTTGACCAGGTCAGATTTTTCCCCATTTCTCTCTCTCTTTATGTCCAATATTTAAGGACTTGAATTCAATGTTGATCGGTCTTTATTAGATAATAATAATAATTTAAATATAATTGAATATTAACTGTGTATTGTTATTAAAACATGAGTGACAGAAGATTATGAAAAACTTACGTAACACTTATCCAAATTTAATATTTAATCATCATGATGAGTTTCTATTCTCCAATCTACTTCTCCATCATGTTTATGCTAATATCCAAAGAAAATAAGTTTACAATAGGCATGCGCAACGGAAAATAAAAATTTTAAATCTTTTGTCTCATTTCAAAATCGCCTGGATTATTAGATGGTTTGAATCATAGCATGCTTATCTATAAGTAGAGATTTAAAGTTCCATACCTTTTCATTCTTCTGGGTTCAACAAATAAGTCTCAAGTACTTATCTTCTTTAAGGGTGTGTTTCGTTCCCTTTTTTTTAAGGGGGAATAAGACGAGTCTAGTACTGAACATGAACAAAGAATGAGATTGAGCGGAGAATAAAAATTATCTTATTCGGGTTTAAATTAGCCATAAACCATGAGTTTGAGCTATATATAAAATTATTACATGCAATACCATTAACAATCATTGATGAAATATTAATTTATTATTAATATAAAATATTATTGTGGATGTACAAGAATCGGAAGAGTACTCAAGCTATGTCATCGCTCCTCTCTTGACCTCAGAAAGCAATGTCATTATATTTATCCATAATTATTTTTTAAGAGAAGAACCGAGACTTGGATATATGAAATGCTTAAGTATTGAAGATGATGTGATACCGGGTAACTAACGTAGAATTGAAACCAATATCCGAGAAAAGAACCGAGAACATATTTGAGACTTGAAAGAAGAATAAGAGGAAATTTATGAGTATGCTACTTGTGAATTTTTAAAGTGAAGCAATATAAAATATTATTGTGGATGTACAAGAATCGGAAGAGTACTCAAGCTATGTCATCGCTCTTCTCTCTTGACCTGAGAAAGCAATGTCATTATATATATCCATAATTATTTTTTAAGAGAAGAATCGAGACTTGGATATATGAAATGCTTAAGTATTGAAGATGATGTGATACCGAGTAACTAACGTAGAATTGAAACCAATATCCGAGAAAAGAACCGAGAACATATTTGAGACTTGAAAGAAGAATAAGAGGAAATTTATGAGTATGCTACTTGTGAATTTTTAAAGTGAAGCAAAAATGTGGAAGGTGAATAAATAGTTTAGGGTTTTAATCCAATGGTTAATATTTATTTCATCTAACGGTTGACCTTCAATTTTTTTAAGGATAATTTTGACTTTACAAATGTTGATGGTGGTTTTTCACCATGAGGAAGGTTCAAATGCTGATGAGGGGTGGAATTGGTATTTTACTTGGTCAAAAATGGATGATAAAGGCCTAAGGGTCCAGAAAAAGATGAGGTTTGATAGAGAGACCCGACCTAGTGGTACAAAAGAGTTCTCCCGAGAATAGGAGCATCTTGAAAGATGAAGCAAGTTAGGATACCGACCTGATCCCATAAAGGGTGTTGATTTGGGATTTTCAGAGATTTTGTTGAAACCGACTCAATAAAGTCTCTATACGTCTGCCCGACCTGATTGAGAGAGCTGGATGAAGCTTTAATAGTATCTTCTGCCTCGGTATGCCAACCCAAGGAACGAAGATGTGATCACATGTCGATCTATATTGGAGTCATGTTACGTATATCAGAATATAAGCTTCCAGAATGCTAGTGATGACTGTGAGAAAGCAACGGTTCTCATTGGAAGTAGCCCATACCAGCCGCCATAGGCCAGTGCAGTGGCAGAGAGGTGGCAGAGCAGAGCAGAGCCGTCAGAGGTAGCCATAGGCCGGTGGATTTACAGTGAAATTGGTGGATCTGATTTGCCAATCTAATGGTAGTTGAGGAGAGTTTTGGCCGTAATGATGGAAAAATGACATAAGATGATATCAGATGTAGTGAAATAGTGAATTTGGAAGCTTATAAAAAAGGGTTGAAATCTCAGATTCAAGAGTCGGTAAATTTTACATCTTTCAACTTGTAAAAAGCTAAGAGCTTAATAACTAGTGATAGATAGAGAAATATGGTTAGGCATCCTACCCTTTGAGAGAATTGTGTCGGGCTTGTGTGAGACCCGAGGTATTTTATCCCTTAGTGAGTTCATTTCCCCATCGTAGATCGGGTTGGTCTTGACCTCGAACAGTAATAAAATACCTCATTTTCTCATGTGGATGTAGGTAGGAGCCACTCTCCGCCGAACCACGTAAACTCCGTGATTTATTTGTCTGCTTGCTAAGTTTACTTTGGTTCCCAACTAACCAAACAAATTCACCACTGATGGAGGTTTGTTCGAGGGGTTAATTTCCCATATTAACCTTGGAATAAAAAAACAAACGTCAACAACACATTTGAGCATGATTCTCCATATGTGTGAATGAAAGGATAATGATCATGCCTATTCACTCTTAAAAAATATAAACCAAACAAGAGAATGACTATTCCCTTACTCATTCTCCATCCATTCTCTAAAAATTACAAACCAAACACACCATAAGTTCCTATATTGTATATGATTTTTGCCCATTGTCTTCTTCTTTGATCATGAACAAGTCCCCCCAAGTAGTGGACCTCTAAGGTTGTGATTGGTTGTGGCTCAAAATCAATTAGGGTTATACGAGCTTATGATTTTGGAATTAGTTATTGAAAATATTAGTCTTCAAAAATGAAATTCTTCAGCAACACGAGAAAATACAAAGTGCATATTTGGTATGGCTTTGAGTTAAGGCAAAATAGCTTATTTAATCTCAAAAGTTCTTTTCAATTTTTTTGGTGTTGTTTAGTTGCATTTAGAATAGAGCTTTTAATGGTTAAAAAAGTTATTTTACCTCTACTAGTAAAAACTCAAAATTTAGGCTTTTGGTAATAGAGGTTGAAAAACTTTAAAAAACTAAACTGTCTATAATACCATATTTTATTTCACAATATTATTTCATTACACAATTTAAAAAAAAATTATATCTTAAAGTAATTTTAAATTTTTTAATATAAGTTTTCATTGACAACCAAACACATAAAAATATTTTTTTCAAAAGTTCTACTTCTAAAAAATCTATTAGTATAAAGCTATACTTGAAGAAGTTCTACTAGAAAAATTATATCAAACAAAGCCTAAATTTAATATGGATGAATTCTTAAATATTCTTAAAACCAATTGATCCTAGAATCAAAGGAAGGAATCAACCTCCAAATTAGATAGGCCTGTAATTGTTGAGCAGGTAAGAGGATCAGAAAATACCACATCATAGATTATGACAAAGATTGATAGAGAGTATTGTACTAAGACTATAAGTTAGTTATAGAATATGAATTTCGCCTCCATCCTTCAATCGAGAATTCGTTTGTTAGGGGCATCAGCGGTCCTGCAAAAAAAGGCTAAGTGAACGTAATTAGCCACTGGTGTGGTGGATGCCGTAGACACACCGACGCTCAAGTCAGTGATGATGACTGACCAGCGTAATCACACGCGTATAACGCAAGCTCAGGTATCGTTCAAGTAGCATAAATGTATCGATCCCCGAAGACTTAATTTCTACTATTGTTATTAATTGTTGATACTATTTATTTACAGGTATCTAATTATAGGAATAAGAGAATGATTGCTTGATTGGTTAGTTGAATGTGGATTTGCTGAATAAATAAATAAATAAAGACGAAAAAGAAAATACTAAGGAAAATAACAAAAGACGCAAAAATATAGGGTTATGACTCTACACAATATCATTCTAATGATGAATTGATTCTCTTATATATGTATAATAAATCAGTTTGCTAACCTGGAACACGAAAATATGCAAAAGCCTATGTCGATGGTCAGACGCAAATACCCAAATATCTCAATTAATCATATGTCTATGTTAACCGAATTATCTGAATTCATTAAGTTCAAGTTCCAATTATGGCTACCCACGCCCGACACGTATATGTCTATCCTGTAAGGAAATCTATTAAAGGGTTATTTATCCTCAAAGAGATCGTGGGCTATTGAATTTAAGGCTGAAACCTAAAATCCATTTTCCAAGTTCATTTTAAGTTTACCATATCAATCTTATTGGTGATCAGGCAACAATAAGCATTAAGCTTAAGATTCAATAAACAAACTAAAGTGCTACTCAAAATAAAATTAAATCAATTATTAAGCTTGTTAATAATGTGTTTCATCACTTCCCTAGAATAAAAATAAAATGTTGGGGTTAAGGGATCCACTTTTAGAAATCTCACTTTATTATAATATAGAAATTGTCAGTGTTACCCAATTAAGTTGAACCAGCCATAAATGTGGTGTTATTATTTATCCATAAACCAGCCATATAGGCGGTAATCATCTGTCACCTAAAGACCAACCTATAAGCGGTGTCACATTATGTTACATAATTAAAACCAGCCATTAAGACGGTATCAACTTTTAATCCATATTATAAATTAAGTGAGATTAATCTACCTTTACTATTTCTAATTTAGAAATATCATTTATTATAATATATAAATTTTGCGTGATAATTACCAACCGACCAATATGGCGGTATTCTGATTAAGTCAAATTTATAATTAATTACCAACCGACCAATATGGCAGTATCTAATTTAGTTAGGTTAAAATCAATTTAATTAAGTCCAACCGACCATAAGGCAGTATCCAATTAAGTCAGGTTTTAGATAATTTAAATATTATAATTGAGGGAGTTTAATCTAAATTAGAATAGTAAAAAGCTTCACACTACCCCAGCAGTAAAATAACTATTGAACATAAAAGAAATAAAAATAAAATAAAATAAAACTATTACTGAAAGTCAAAATGCATAATTAAAAGTGCAGAAAGTAAATAAATAAATAAAAATGCTTAATTTAAAATTACAAAAACTTAAACAAACAAGATGCAATCCTTAAATCCCTTAAAGAAACCTAAGGAATGCATGATTTGAATTCTGAAATCGAGCTGAATTTATAGGCACCAATAGGCTCCACGCGTCGCGACGCGCCGTGATTTACGGCGCAAAACGCGGCGACAGTGACACATGTTCTGGCGGCGCACCAGCTGAATGATTGTGCCACGTGGCATAAGATGATTGGCTGATGATGACGTGGCTGACACGTGGCAAGCTGACTCGGTATGTGACTGATGTGGACGCCACGTGGCTGACACGTTGACGACACGTGGCGATGGTGATTGTTAGCGTATCTACTATGATGTTGACACGTGGCAGGCACACGTTAGCAAAGGCGCATGTTAGCAGACTTCTTAGATGATGACACGTGTCCCAACGTATTTTAGCATAACTCGGAGCACGTTAGCGGTCGCGACGCACAAGGCTTGCGCGTCGAGACGCCCAAATTACCATTTTGCTCTTTTTGTTCATTTTTCATTGTTTTGGCCCTGAATTGCTTCCAGTAAGTCCTAAAACTTTATTTATCTACAAAATAACACAAAACACATCAAAATATTCACAAAACTCAAGAAACTATACAAAATATTAAGTAAAATGAGTGGGAAATAGTGATATATTTACCACTCATCACACCAACAAACATAACATTTTGCTAGTCCTCGAGCAAAATAATAATAAAATAACATAAACATCTTTAAAATAAAATTAAACTAAGCCACTTTCGTAGGGATCACAGTTGCATTTAGCGTATGCAACAAGCCTTTAAACCCCTAGGTGTCCCTAGTGGACGAGTTGTAGTCTCGTGAGGGCTTACAGTGACGATACCCACAAACGTAAAACTAATGCACACAAAAGCAAAACTAATGCACACAAAAGCAAAAAGACAAGAGAAAAAAAATAGATATATAAATAACGTCCTCAGATAATGTCTAGTATCAAAGCTAAAGGAACTTTCAAAATGCATATTTCAGCTATAATCATTTCCTTTGAACAAATATCTAAATCAGACTCAAAGTGTGTGTGAATAATTCTGCAAACAGCTTCGACTCTAAGTTATCAACTAGGTGATTTTATCTCAATTCTCAGTAGATAATGGGTAAAACCAACCTGAGTATCTAAAATTGTTCTGTCTACTACAATCAGCGCATGTGAGGTATGTGATTTTATTTTTTTTATTTTTTATTTATTTATATACAACATCTTCAATTCATGTAGTGAGCTTTAGGTCAGTGACTCCCAAACCAGATGGCTTTAGGGCACTAGGTGTTAAGACGCCCCTAAGGATTTAATCACTCGGATCTCGGATGTACTATTAAACTAACACAAGCGTTCCCGTTTGACGCGAACTATCACTGCTTACTGAGGCAAGATGCCCGGTTACTAAGTACTAGCTTGGTTTAGTTTTTTTTTTCATACCTCACATAATAAATAATTGTAGACAGAAACAGATATTTCGGCAAATGGTCATTCATCAACCACCGATTATTTCAACTAGTCACTTTGTTAATTCTTTATTATCTAACTGCTTACAAAACTATTTTTTAGTGCATACGAGTCTGACCTAGATATGAAGTTCAAAATTGGGATAAAAGTGAAATTAGCATTTATCTTTTCCTAAAACTTTTTAACTAAGACAAACAATCAAATAATTGAACATTTTTTTATTGAAATAAAACACACAAACATACACCATGCAGAAATAAAACATGCAAGAACGAAAAAATTAGACGAAAATAAAACATGCGGACGAACACACAACATGCAGAAAAGAAAAATTTTGACGGAAAAAAATAAAATAAAATTTAAAAGCAAACAACCCACACCCCCAAACCTAAATCTAGCATTGTCCCCAATGCATTATAAAGCAAAAATAAAAAGAATATAACAATATTACCGTGAGCTTTTCAGTCATCGGCCTCCTTCTCCTCACTGTCGATGTCTGGATATGGTGGAAACTGGTCATCATTCATCCTCTGATGTCATGCCATTTGTTGGAGCAGTTGAACCATGTATCCAACCTGAGATTCCAATCTGGTGACTCGCTGTTTTAAGGAGCGAGGTTGCGATGATCTTTGTAGTGGTTGAGGTTGTTGCTGTAGTTGTGGTGTAGGTGCTTAAGATGATGTTCCAGCAGGAGCATGTCTCTCTGCACGTAGTTGTTGGATGATTTGGGCGGTTATTGCAGTTGTGGGCGGCATCAGTTCTTCTCTAGGGTCTACAGGTACCCTGGCCAGCGTGCATAATGATGAAATCAAGTGGCAATACAGCAGGCCAGCCTGTGTTGATCGTGCAGCCCAAATTATGTTGGCCGCAATCAGCCCACCAATATCAATAGTATAGCCCTCCAACAAACAGTACAACAGGATCATACGTTCCTTTGTAACATTGGTAATATAGGTTCCCAGCAGCAATGTTCGGGTAAGGAAGTGAAACCAAACCCTAGCCTCAGGTCTTAGGTATCTAGAATTCATCTTCATATATTCCCCGTTGCTACTATTATCCCAAGCAGTATTGGGGATACAAAGGGTCTCGGTAAGATGAGTCATATCTATGTTGTCCTTGGCTGCCGAATATTCATCAACTTCTATGTCTGGTAGCCCATAAAACCTATTAATGGTTGTTTTATCAAACGTCACTTGTTGTCCTCTAACCATCACCTGATACGCCTGATGCTCGTAAGCATTGGCGTAAAACTCACACACAATAGGAACATAGGCTGGGTGGGGCTGCTGGCAAAGCTTATGCCAGTGCCTAGTAGCTATGACCCTGTCAATTTCCGGAAAATTTCAGGATTAATTTCGAAACCCCTCTCCATGATTGGAACCTTTTGGCCCATTCCCTTTTCATAACGCTTTTCAGCGGTTGCCAAAAACAAATTTGGTAGCATCGAAACTAGGTTCGGCAGTCGCTGAGGTAACCGCGCGCTTGGGTGCCATCTTTTCAATATTTAAGTTTTACACAAATTTTGACAGCACCTCCCCTAAAAACTGAAAATTCCCCAAATTACAACCTAAATTTATCACTTCAAATATTAACTCCATCACACTTCGCCCCCAATTCTACGAATTTCAACCAATTTCACAAACAGACAAAATCAATTTCACTGTCTAAAGTCTCACCAAAATGCGAAGACAGCGACACGTCATGATTTGCGGTGCAAAACGCAGAGACAGCGACATGTGTCCTGGCGATGCACCAGCTGAATGATTAAGCTGACGTGGCGATGTGGATTGTCGGCAGCATGTGATGATGACACGTGGCATAAGATGATTGGATGATGATGACGTGGCTGACACGTGGCAAGCTGACTCGGCATGTGACTGATGTGGACGCCATATGGCTGACACGTTGATGACACGTGGTGATTGTTAGTGTATCTGCTCTGATGTTGACACGTGGCAGGCGCACGTTAGCAAAGGCGCATGTTAGCAGACTTCTTAGATGATGACATGTGTCTGGCGTATTTTAGCATAACTCGACGCACGTTAGCGGTCGCGATGCCCAAATTACCATTTTGCCCTTTTGTTCATTTTTCACTGTTTTGGCCCTGAATTGCTTCCAATAAGTCCTGAAACTTTATTTATCTATAAAATAACACAAAACACATCAAAATATTCACAAAACTCAAGAAACTATACAAAATATTAAGTCAAATGAGTGGGAAATAGTAATATATTTACCACTCGTCAATGACGAGCATGAAAGAAATGGAATAACATGGCTTGGAGTTATTTTGACCTTCGTGAGTTGCTGTGAGGGCGGTAGGTTGATGTTTAGGGAATTATATATGCTTTAAGAACTCAAGTGTGAGAGTCAAAGCTTGAATCGTTGAATCTTGAATGCCTCAATCCCTTAGACCTCATCTCATTTTATAGGTTGTGAGGTAGCCTTTTAGTCTGTTTAGGATTCCTTAGATTAGACGAATTCCAATCCTATTAGGAGAGGGTAATAGAGTTGGATTGAATTAAGAGTGCCCAGGTATCCGAGATTAGGTGTAATCCCAATTATATCTGGATTTGACTACTGTATTTGTAGGTGGATTTTCTTGATCTAAATACTTAGTTTCCTTGTATGAAAGGAATTAGCCATGTGTAGGCTGGCTGAGAATGTCTATTGTGACACTACATAATATAGGACAACGTCAGTTGGGACACTGTCCGAGTGAAGTCTTCTGGGACGTCAAATAACATGGTTTTGTATCTCTTGGAAGCTCTTAGGTCATATAGACATCTTACCTTTGTGGGTGTATGGGCTTGTGGGCCATGCATGTGAGCCGTGTATGCAGTCTTGATGTCCAGTGACTGAAACTCATTTTGATTGGGCCTTGGTAGTAGCTCATAATGCTATTTTGGGCCAGATGAAAGCCACAAAACATGTCTTTATGTGAGTTTGTTGTGTGGCCAGCTGAAGGTCACTAAACATAATGTTGTATGGGTTCTTAGCCCAAATTTGACCCTTACAGTTTATCACATACTCTATAAGTCAATGAGTCATTGGCTTGGAGAGTATTCTACGAGTATTTCTTTCGAGGCTTTTATGTCGATTAGAATATGTTTGTTACTTGGGACATTGGTGTCGCTTGGACCAGATGAAGTTCATGTCATGTCGACTGGACCAGATGATAGTCCAAGATAGTCTTCATATGACTGGACCAGATGAATATCCAATGGAATCTTTAGTCGACTATACCAGATTAAAGTCTAAGAGTCAATCCCATCCAACGAATGTCATGGGGAATGTCCCGTCGACTGGACCAGATGAAGGTCTAAGATAATCTCCAGTCGACTGGACCAGATGAAGGTCCTGGGGAGTTTTCTGCCGACTGGACCAAATAAAGGTCTTGAAGGAGTCTTCAGTCGACTGGACCAAATGATGGTTCATGAGTCAAACCGACTCGATGAAAGTGATGCAGAATGTCTTGTTGACTGGACTAGATGAAGGTTTAGGATAATCTCCATTCGACTGGACCAAATGAAGATCCAGGAGTTAGCTCGGCTTGATGAAGGTCATGGGGAATATCCCATCGACTGGACCAAATGAAGGTTCAGTAGAGTCTCCAGTCGATTAGACCAGATGAATGTCTAAGGGAGTCTTCAGTCAACTAGACCAGATGAAGGTCAAGAAGAGTCTTCAGTCAACTGGACCAGATGAAGTTCCAAGAGTCATTTCGACCCGACGAAGGTCATGGGGAATGTCTCTTCGACTGGATTAGATGAAGGTCCAAGAGAGTCTCTAGTCGACTGGACCAAGTAAAAGTCCAAGAGAGTCTTCAGTCAATAAAAAACCAATTAAAGTTCCAAGAGATTCTTCAGTCGACTAGATCATGTGAAGTTCCAGAACAGTCTTCAGTCTACTGAACCAGGTGAAGGTCCAATATAGTCTTCAGTTTGCTGGACCAAATGAAGGTACATGAGATGTGTCTTCAATGGACCATATGAAAGTTTATAAGATGTGTCTTCAGTAGATTGGATATTTGGTGAAAGTCTAAGAGTCTCTTCAGTCGATTGAACTAGATGTCTTCAATAGGCCAGATGAAGGTCCATAAGAGTCTTCAGTCAACTAGACCTGATGAAGGTTCAAGAGACTTCAATCGACTGGACCTGATGAAGGTCTATGAGACTTCGATGATTGAACTTGATGAAAATCTACGAGTCTTTTGTCGACTGGGCCTTATGAAGGTCCTTGAGACTTCTATCGACTGGACTTCATGAAGGTCCATGAGAGTCTTCGGTCGACTGGACCTGATAAAAGTCCATGAGAGTCTTCAATCGAATGGACCTTATAAAGGTCCATGAGAGTCTTCGGTCGACTGGACCTAATGAAGGTCCATGAGAATCTTCAATCGAATGGACCTTATGAAGGTCCATGAGACTTCGGTTCACTAGACCTGATAAAAATCCATGAGAGTCTTCAGTAGATTTGACCTCATGAAGGTCTATAAGACTTCGATTGATTGAACCTGCTAAAGGTCCACGAGACTTCGGTCGAATAAAGCTAATGAAGGTCCATGAAAGTCTTCCATCGACTAGACTTGATGAATGTCCATGAGACTTCGATCGACTGGACCTGATGAAAGTTCATGAGAGTATTTCTTCGACTGGACCTGATGAAAGTTCATGAGAGTATTTCTTCGACTGGACCTGATGAAGGTCCATGAGGGTCTTCATTCTTGCTATGACATTATATGTCGACTCGAGACTTTGGCTCAGATGAATGCCAAGTCTTGGACGTTTGAACATGATGTCGACTCAAGACTAAGACTCAGTTGAAGTCCAAGTCTTGGCTGTTTGAGCTTGATGTTAACTCAAGATTTAGGCTCAGATGATGGTTAAGTCTTGGTCATTTGAATGTGATGTCGGCTCAAGACTTAGGCTCAGATAAATGTCAAGTCTTAGTCGTTTGAATTTGATGTCCACTCAAGACTTAGGCTCAGATGAAGGCCAAGTCTTGGTCACCTAAAATTGATGTCGTATGAGACAAATTGATTGAAAAAACTTCTTCAATGTATTGGGGATTGTTCTCAGGTCTTCTTCAAGATGGAGACCAAATCCCCATTATACATAGTAAAGTTGTAGTCTGGGAGTCTCGATCGGCTGGGCTAAGACCGGTGTCCTACTATGTATGTTGAAGGTAGGCTTATAGTCCCCGTTGGTAGGGCTCTCTGGCTCGTGGATCCTTCTGTTTATTATCTGAGGGATCTTCATCTCAAAGTCTTTTGGCGGCTTGGAAGAGTTTGGGGCCCTTTTCTCATTGCGGTTATTGGGGCTATCCCATTTCTTGTTCCTCTTATATTCCTCTCACGATATCTCAATTTGGGCTCGGGCTATTGTTTGGTCCATGGAGGATGGGGCCACTGGCTGATTGTGGAATCCCCGGTGCTAAGAAAATGATGATATCTGCTTCAATTGCCTTTGGAGACTGGTGTTGGTACTTCGTATTGTGACATTTTTTTCTTCCAACACCCATCATCACTCTTTAAGAGCAGCCAATAGAACATGTGTGGAGTCTGGAGAGTTTTCGTTCCCGAAAGCTTTAGAGGGTTGTGAATCTAGCCGTAGACTAACTGAGAGTTTTATTTGCTATGAATCATCGAGGCCCCACGGTGGGTGCCAAATTATAGACACTAAATTTCGCCTTCGACCTACAGTTAAGAATTTATATGTTGGGAGCACCAGCGGTCCTACAAAATAAAGGCAAAGTGAACGTGGAGTAACTACCCACCAATATGGTGGATGTCGTAGGCACTCTGGCACTCAAGTCAGTGATGATGACGAGCGAAAAGAAATGGAAGAGCAAGGCTTGGAGTTACCTTGACCTTCGTGAGTTGTCGTGGGGGCAGTAGGCTGATATTTAGAGAATTATGTATGCTTTGAGAACTTGAGTGTGAGAGCCAAAGCTTGAATCGTTGAATCTTGAATGCCTCAATCCCTTGGACCCCTATCTTTTTATAGGTGCTGAGGTAGCATTTTAATCGGTTTATGATTCCTTCGAATAGTCAAATTCCAATCTTATTAGGAGATGGTCGTGGAGTTTGGATTGAATTAGGAGTGCCTAGGCATCCGGGATTAGGTGTAATCCCAATTGTATCTGGATTTGATTATCTTATTTGTAGGTGGTTTGTCTTTATCGAAATACTTAGTTTTCTTGTAGAAAAGGAATTAGACGTGTGTAGGTTGCCTGAGAATGTCTAACAGAACACTACATAATATGGGATAACATCAGCTGGGACACTGTCCCAGTGAAGTCGTTTGGGACTTTAAATAACATGGTTTTGTATCTCTTGGAAGCCCTTAAGTCGTATGGGCTCATGGGACCTGTATACGAACCTTGAATGCAGTCTTGATGTCCAATGGCTGTAACTCATTTCGATTGGGCCATGGTAGCAGCCCGTAATGCTATTTTGGACCAGATGAAGACCACGAAACATGTCTTTCTGCGAGTCTATTGTGTGGCTAGCTAAAGGTCACGAGGCATAATTGTTGGGGTTGGTGCTCAGAGCGCCAATCCGGACCGTATTTATGTCTGATTCATGAATACGAACATCCCCTTATTCCATAATATTACTTATTTATGGTTGCACCTCTTGTTTTTATATACGTATTCGATCTGATTGCGATTAGATTGAAACTAAATGTTGTTTAGTGATATGTATATATTAGACAAAGGCCCGATAATATATAATGCAGTACACAGTTACAAAGGGAGTTTGTAATTGACATTGGGAAGTGTCACTGCTAAATGTATATTATCAAATATTGTTCCTGGTCAAGATTTACGAACACGGGTTGGTTAGTTAAATCCGTTGAGACCAGTACATGTCGTATATCGTGACTTGGTCCGATGGTTTATCCCAATGAACCATGAGTCTAGGGAGACTCGTATAGACGTGTAGGTGTTTATAGTGGATAAACATTGAACGACTCACCGAAGATTCTTAATGGATGGTACACCAACGTCAATACGAATCTTCACGGGTTGAGTAGCATAGTGGTCCTTGGACTTGAGATACCACTGTGGATATATGAGACATCCTCCACACTTAGATGGCAGTCACGTCACCGATCTATTTAGATCAGACATCCGCCTATTCGTTGAGTGTGGACCGATCATCAGGATATCATGTGTGTATCAAGATAGGATCCGTCAGTTCTGTGTACAGAGCATAGGTAGTCCATATATTATTAGCAGTCTGTTAAATCTGTGGCCACAGTATACTTCGGAAGTAAGTTCCGATTGTTAATTTAGAGATTGCTAATAGATACGTCGACGAGATAATACCTATAGAGATTTGACGTTTACATCTATATCTCTGGGATTATCTGGATATTTGTGACGGAGGGATTATACATATGCAATGACCTCGACCTGTATGATTCAGCTAGTTTATCTGTGATCGTCATAATTTACGGGTGGATAAATTATGGACACGAAATTGGATTTCGTGACGGATATACCTGAATCTAGAGAGTCTCAATAATGAAACATACTCGTAGAGCACTAGGGCAACTTTTATGAATAATGATGATTATTTATAAATCGTTTAAACGTTAAACGAAAAATACATGCGAACGGGCCGAACCGTCATTTCCTAATTAATGTGTATTTGTATTTAATATATGATATTATTAAATACACATTAATAAATTGTCAAATAAAGGTATTTGACATATATCATTGATATATGTATTTGAGATATTTAAAGTAAATATAATACATATATTTGAGATATTTGTATTTAATTAATTATTTAATTATTTAATTGTTAAATGATTAATATAATTAAAATATAAATATCTTACCAAATGATAAAGTTAGGAAATGATTATAAGTGTAAATGTTTGACTTTACATTAAAGGAAAAGGTTGTCAAATTGAATTTGACTTCCTTGGATATTTGTTTTAATTGTTAAAATTGAAAATATCTATTTCCTTTTTATTCTTGTTAAATTCGGCCAAGACCCTTTATTAAATATAATGGTTATATTTTTGAGTTGCTAATGTTGACTTACTTTATTCATTAAATTGTTTGATGATTAAAGTTGCAAGTTGATAAAGTAAAAATTAAATGAAACAAAAATATATCTAGATTTTATATTGCTCACCAATTTCGGCCAAGGCTTGTTTTTGGGGCAAGAATATATTGTTTCATTTATTTTAGGGTTTAAAAAAAAAACATTTTCACTTTATCAAAACTCCATTAAAACAAGGCAAAGAAGGTAGAGAGAAAAGAAAAGAAAAACAAGGAAAAGCTTGGAATTTAGTAAGTATTTCCAATCTTCCATTAGAGAGTAATTTGTTCCTCTTGTTGTGGGCAACATCTTGTGATGTTCTTGAGTTTTTTCTATTCTTTATTCTTTGTACTTTTGATGGATAAAAGTTTGATGAAGGTGATATGCATGTATGATGTTGGAAGTTTATTACTAGTGTAGTAATAAGCATTCTTTTAAGGTTTTAGAACATTGTTGCCATTCTAGAGTTATTGACCCACTCTTAAATGACCTAGAATTGTTCTATAGTTGTTTCATTGTGTTGAGACTTGATTTGGATGGAAGAAACATGATTGAAGTATTGGATTTAACCAATTTGGTCTAATTTGTCCAATTTGAAGAAATTGAAAAATTAGGGTTTAAGACCACTTCCAAATTTAGGGCTTTTCATTTATATGGTGTATTAAGATGTGTATATGATGCATATAAAGTTTCATGTTGATTGGATTTCATTTGGATGTGTCTTGAAGCATGGAAGTGCAAAATGCACAAATTAGAGCTTAATGAAGCTCTCGGCCAAATGGTCAATTTTGGGGATTTATGTTGCCCTTGGTGTTTTGATGTTTTGAACATGCTAAGTTCATCTTAGAAATGATTTAGAATCATTCAAAATTGATTTGATCAATTTCGGACTAAAATGGACAAAGTACCAAGTGTAAGGGCAATTCGGTAAATTCACTTAAATATGATTTATTGAATTTTATTTCATAATTTGATTATTGGATAATTAAATAAATATGTTTATTTAATTAATCCGAGAAAAAGTTTTGAAATCGGAAAATTTGATTTTCCACCGTTTCCGCTGCGTTACCGGATTTAGCCCCTAAAACCCCGACAATAATGTCGTTTGGATCTTTAGCCCAAATTTGGCTCGTACATCAGTTTACAAGCTAGCTTATACTTTTAAAAAATTTACTAGTATAAAGCTCTACTTGAAGAAGTTCTACTATAAAAGTTATACTAAACGGAGCCTAAATTTAATTTAATTATGGATGAATTCTTAAATTTTCTTAAAACCAATGGATCCTGGAATCAAATGAAGAAATCAACCTCCACATTAGATATGCCTGCAATCATTAAGCATGTAAGAGGATCAGAAAGTACATCATAGATTATGTATGAGTTTGATATAGAGTATTGTAATGGGAGCATAAGTTAGCTTATATTTCTAAAAACTCTACTAGTATGACGCTCTACTTGAAGAGGTTCTACTGGAAAAATTCTACCAAACGACAGGGGTCTGCAAATTTCCCGTACCTGTCTAGCTTATACTTCTAAAAACTCTATCGGGATCGGGAATTCCCATACCCATTGTATTTTAAAAAATTTAATATTTGAAACAACGTTGTTTTGTTTGAAAGGGCAAGGCCCGATGTGCGAACAGATACCCACAAGTATCCAATATCGAATCTGATTCTTTACTACCTGAATGAGAAATTAATTCCCGATTGAGTATCCAACTCCCGACCCGTCCCAAACATATCAGGATAGGTCAGGAGTTGGGTATTGTTTCGGGAGTTATTGGGAATAAAATCTTAACACCTGAAATTTTCGATTCCCGGTCAGGAATTTCCAAACCCGACCCGAACCCGAAACTACCCACCCCTACCAGACAGAGCCTAAATTTAATTTAACTATGGATGAATTCTTAAATTTTCTTAAAACCAAATAACCAATGGATCCTCGAATCGAATGAAGGATTCAAACTCCACATTAGATAGGCCTACAATCTCTAAGCAGGTAAGAGGTTCAGAAAATACCACATCATAGATTATGGCCGAGTTTGATTGAGAATATTACATTGAGAATATAAGTTAGTTTATAAGTTGTGAAACAAAAATTAGAGTAAAAACTAGTTTAGAAAAATAATCTATTGTTGTGAGATTATAATTTTGGTGAGAGAATAAACTAGCGTTAACTATGTATTTGATGTAGCGTTTAAACGCTAACTTATATGCCAGTTTATAAACTCATCAAACTCTATACCAAACGGTGCCTGAGAAAATATCAAAATAATGGCCTCAGCATCTTCCTCTGCTCCCAAAAGACCCTTGTGACAGGCGCGATTATGGATTAAGTTCTGCGATGACAAGGTGGCGCTCCTATATTTGCTGAAGAGAAGACAAGTTTGAATAATATTTTTCTCTTACTATTCATAATGCCATTAAGCATTATATATACACAATGTTTGAAATTTGAAATACAAAAGAGATTACAATAAAAGGAAATGATTAATTACTAGATAAATGTTACAAATTTAAAGATTTGAGATCCCTTGATTTTATCCCTTTAATTACTCATCTTGATTGGGTGGTCGGTGTTGATGTGATCAGTTCTGTTGGTTGATGTTGTGGGATCATGTGGTCGGTCGGTGTTGGTATGGTCGGTTATGTTGGTTGATGTTGATTGGTCATGTGGTCGGTCGGGGTTTGTGTTTATGGGGAGGGATGGTAGGTCGGGGCGTGATGGTATTCTGGGAGGTTCATGTGGTCGTTCGGGGTTTGGTTGATCGGCTATTACTTGTGAAGTGGTGGTAGTTGTGGAATTGCTGTGTAAAGGTATGCGGGGTTGGATAGGAGCACTAGTGGGTGGTACATGCTGTGGGGGTGCAGGGTCGGTAGTCGGTGTGATGGTGAGTTTAGTACGGGAAGGTCATGGAACACCATTCAGTGACAATGGACGGGGTGGTACGGGTAGGGGACTTTTGTGATGTGGCAAAGGGAAAGATGGACTCAACGAATCAGACATGTCGGGAGGAGTAAAGTCTATATGTGGAGGGCTCGATACAGAGATAAGCTCTCTGAGTGAGGGAATATCTGACGAAGACACAGGGAGAGGACCTGGACTCGAGTTTGTGAGATGTGTAAGGACGAAGCCAAGGGTAGCAGAGACAGCCAAAGCTGCGCAATTTTGAGTAGTTCGGCTTATGGCCGAGCAGGTGGAGATAAGGTGATTTTTGGTTTAAGGTCGGTGTAGGCATGCGATTTATAAGGTAGACGGCAGTGGAAAAGGCAAAGGGCCAATATGAAAGAGGCATGGATGAGTGGGTAAGGAGAGAGAGACCTGTTTCGACGATATGTCGGTGACGACGTTCAGAGTACCCATTGTGTTCTGGAGTGTGAGGAGGGGGGAAGTGAGATGTGAGATCCCATGGATTGTGAGGAAGGAAGAGAGAGCTTGATATTCCCCCCCATTGTCAGAGTAAGTGTTAGGATTGGTCGGTTGAAGAATTTTTTCTACTAGTGCCTTGAAGCGCACAAAGACATCACGAGTGTCCGACTTTCGTTTGAGGGGATAAAGCCAAATATATTTGGTGAAGTGGTCGACAAAGATTATATAGTATTGAAGTTATCAAACGAGTAGACCGGGGAGGTCCATAAATCAGTGTATATAACCTCAAGAGGTGTAGTTGTAGTAAGAGTAGACGAAGAGAACGGTAGCTTGTGACTTTTATTGCATTGACACGAATCACAATTGAAGTTAAGAAAGAGGAAAGAGAAACATCTGAATTAAATGAAGACATGATATTTTTGAAGACCGACGAGGATGGGTGCCCGAGCCGATGATGCCACTCAGGTATAGTAGTTCTGACACTTGAAAAGGCGACTAGAGGGGACCGAGTGGGGGAGGTCGGCCATTCGTATACACCATCTTTAGTCCGACCCTGCAACAGAATTGCCCCCGTGTGAAGATCCTTCACATTAAAGGAAGAGGGTAAGAACTCAATGGAAGTGTTATTGGAATTGCAAAATTGAGAAATGGAGATAAGATTACGTTTCATAGTGGGAACATATAAAACATTAGATAAGTCGAAAGAGTGAGTCTGAGTTTTAAGAGAAGTAGAACCATGATGGGAAATGGGGAGTGCAGTGCCGTCACCGATCATGATTTCATCTGTGCCGTCATAAGGATTGTGGAGAGCAAGGTTGTTGAGGTCAGTAGTGACATGATGCGAGGCTCCACTGTCTAGAAGCCAGGCTGGGTTTGAGGAAGAGGTGGTGATGACATTAGCTTGATATTGCCAGGGACTGATGGAGCGAGGGTTGGATGTGTTCGTGGGACGAGCTGGTTGGTGGTGTTTGTAAACCGACCGGGCTGGGCAGTGTGATTAGGATGAGGTCGGTTGTAGGTCCGAACATTGGTGGGATGGGCAGATGCCGGGTGGGAGGTGGGTTTAGTCCTGTTGTTGAGGGATAACTCCTTGTTGATGAGTTTTTCATGGAGTTCATCGAATAAAATAGTGGAATCGCGGCCATTGACAGAGTCAATGATAGACTGATAGGGATCATCAAGTCCATCAAGCACCTTTTCAATTAGATCTTCATGGTCAAGAGGTTTTCCAAGGGCAGCCAGTTGGTCGGCTGTGGTTTGATAGTTTGCATGTACTCGGTTATTGTTTTTGGGCCTTTGGTGATGTGTTTAAGATGATCTTTTAGTTGTTTGATATGACCTCGAGAGGGACGGGCATAGGTGTTGGCAAGGGTTTGCCAGGCTTCATAGGTGGTGGTAGATTGGGTGATGAGAGGAACCAGAGATGGTGAGAGGGTGCCGACCAGAGCTGCAAAGATTAGTTTGTCTTGGCGTAGCCAGGTGCGATATGCGGGATTGGGAGTAGTTACGTTGTTTGTGTTGATTGAACGTGGTGGGGTGGGTTGATTTCCATCAATGTAATCATGTAAGTCATAGCCGATGAGAGTGGCTTCAATTTGTGTTTTCCAGGAGAGGTAATTTGTTGATGTGAGTTTGATTGAGTTGTGGATGGTAACAATGATTAGAGGTTTTGTTGGGTCTTGGGCATTGGGGATGACATTTTGGGTACCATCGGTGGCCATTGAACACAGAAGGGGAGAAGGGGAGAATGTGGTCGCAGAAAAAAAAAATTAGATAATGGATCTCAGCTCTGATACCATGAAGAGAAGACAAGTTTGAATAATATTTTTCTCTTACTATTCATAATGCCATTAAGCATTATATATACACAATGTTTGAAATTTGAAATACAAAAGAGATTACAATAAAAGGAAAGGATTAATTACTAGATAAATGTTACAAATTTAAAGATTTGAGATCCCTTGATTTTATCCCTTTAATTACTCATCTTGATTGTGTAATCTTATCATTTGCAGCATTCTATTTTACAGTTGGCGAAGAGGATGAGAAGGCGATAAAAGAAGCTACGGAGCAATTGAAGATCTTTGAAGAACAAGGCCTTCGAGACAACAAGTTCTTCTATGGGATCTTGGCCTAGTTCATTTTGCTACATATATGGGCTCTAAAGTGAAATATTATTATCTGGAAGAGAATATTGACACAAGGGAATTGCTTCTCCGCTATAACTCAATTCAGAAACTAAGTTCCGGGCTTAGGGTGGGTAAATAGATCGGATTTTAAAAATTCTTCGATAATTTTAAATTGTTTATTTAAATTTAAACTTAGTTAAAATACAATTATCAGTTCAAAGTTTAAAAAATTGAGGTTTTTTTAAAAAAATTCTAAAAACATCAATAAATAACATTTAAATGGGAGGATAATTTTTCAAAATTCAACTCATTTGCCAACCCTATTCACGGGGAAGATCAATATCAGAGATTCAGAATCAATGGTCATTCTCGAGTACATAGAAGAAACGTAGCTTCAGAATCCTCTACTTCCATATGATCCTTATGAGAGAGCTAAGGTTCAATTCTGGACAAAGTTCCACGAGAACATTCTTTCGTATAGTTTAAAAAGAAATTTGGTGATTTCAAATATTTCTGTGATATGCAATTCTCTGTTGGAGAAGAGCAAGAGAAAACAAGAAAGAAGGCAAAGAAAAATTTGAAGATCTTGGAAGAGGTATTCGGATTCGGCATGAGGCATTACCAGTTTCTATGGATTCATCATGTCTAAACTTTTTGCATGGAATAGAGAGAATGGGGAAAGAATTGTGGCGTCGAGCTCCTGTCATAGCTTTCCCTCGATTCTAGACAGGATTGAAATCAACATTCCAACCATAAAAAACGCTAGGAGACAGACGTACGGTGGGGAGAGTGGCGCCTAGATCGACAGATTAGGCGGCATAAGGAAAACTTATTTTTTTTTAAAAAAAAAAAAAATTATTTGTGTTTGAAATTTAAAAGTTGGGTTCAATTAGATTTAGAATTGGAATTTAGCAAATAGAGGTAAAATAGGGTTAGGTTATGAAAATTGATATTAAATAGGATTAGGGTTTAACAAACCGGGGACAAAGGAAGCTACTTAATAAGTTATTGTAAACTGAATAAGCAGATCCACGCCACAGATTTATGGCATCATTCAAGTACAGATTAAGATCATAAAAACTGCCTAAGAAAAGCAAGGTTTATACATTAGCATAATAGCATTTGCTAATCACGAGTGTAAGAGCATCTCTTTAACTCCAAGATCCTTCATATTATTGCTCAAGAAAATACAAATTCAATGAATTGAACAGTTTTTTACTACAGTCAACAGTACATATGAATATCTGATGCATCTTTTAACCTCCATACAGTCTTCATCTACAGCCAGATTTCTGGTGTTTTTAACTCAGATAAGAATAGGTTCATATTAATAAGATACGGGAAGATACTTTCATGAGTTCAATATACAATTTGACTGGAGAACTACATAAAATAAAGACCTTTGGAAACTTGTGGAAGTGAATTTCAATCAATGAGGTGAATCTCTAGCTTGGTAAGTTAGATACTTCAAATAAAATACCTGCCAGCCAATGCTGCTAGATCTCTGCACTTTTAGCAGTAGCTTCTGACAGCAGCGGTTCGAGTTCTCCTTTTCGATATAGCTTCACTGTTTCTGCATAGAGTAAAAGTGCATAGCACAAGTAAAAGAAATTATATGAATGGTAGTCAAAAGAAAATAACTGCACAAACTATAGTTGCACAGAGACGGAGGAAAAAATCCTCTCAAAAGAAGAAGGAAATTTTGATGCCATAAATAATATTTCAAAATGAGAAACTCGTTTTGCATGGTGTACCTGTACAACCACCAATGTGTTTTCCCCCTGGTCATGTAAAGGAACAAAAAATTTGAGCATTTTATTCATATTGTACATTCAAATATGTAGTAGATGTTAAGAGTGTCCAATGTAAAAGTGCACTTTTTCTTTGTTCCAGGTGCATTGATCATTTAATGTCCATTTGAAAAAGAATACTTGACAGCATAAAAGTATGATCTTTTAACATTTCTCCTACCATGCAATTACTCGCTTTAAGAAAATCATAAATTTGGTTCCAGGAAGATCAGATAATTATCTACTTAAGCCTATAAGCATGTCTTTTACTTGGTTTGTCTCAGTTTTCATGGCCAACTCTCACAGGGAGTCAGCTTATCTTCTTATTCACTGTCACATCTTCTTATTCACTTTCACTTTAAAAGTCACATTTTTAAGGATATCCACATCCATCTTGATCATCATTCCAAACACGAAAATGTGCAATAAGTTGATGCATAAAGCCATGTAGAAACCGAGTAAAAGAAAACAAGAAGGCCGTAGGATACAAGTACTAATAACAACGTCCTACTTATGTGATGATATACTTTCAAGTCTGGAAAACTACATGCCTAATGGATGGTCCAACAGAAAATCATAAACTGGCAGCTGGATCAGTTGATGCATGTGATCCAAACATTTGTACAAAAGTGTTAATAATTGATAATCATTGTATCCTTCATTTCAAGCGAAGTCAATATCAGAGAGATCACAGTTAATGACAAGCATTACAGAAAACACAACTTACCAATGAACACATTAGGGACAGTGTGCTGTCCAGTTAGCCTTTCCAGCACCTTCTGTAGTTGGGGGCCTTGGGGACCTGAAAGACAGAAAGGTCTTGATATTTGATTGATCTAAATAAGAACAAAGTGTGATAGGTCATACGCCTCAATTTATTGAAAAAGAACTCAATACTAATATCAAGATAATTGAAACTCCACTATGCCCACAACTAGAGATGGCAATCAATCGAGATGGACCGAGATTTACCAATCCCAGTCCCGTCCAGAAAACAGATCGGGACACGGGATTTTTTAAGCAAAAAGTAAGGATTCGAGACAAAAATCTTCCTGAATCCTGACCCGATTTTATTTGGGACGACAAATCTTTCTAAAGAATGGTACGAGATCCCAACTGATCGGAATTCGGAATTGAGTCATTTGCTACCATCCGTAACCACAACCAAAGAAGGATTATCCGGAACTGCAATGTAACTTGAAATTTTTCTAAGACTCCTCTAGACACCGTCACACCATGTATTATGACAAATTATGTGAAATTGGGTGCAAATCAAGGATATCACCTAACATTACCAACATAATAATAATGTTCGAAGCTTTAATTTTAATGCCAAGATCATGATTTCAGGTCATCAAACTCAATTAGCAAGTGTATATGAACAGTAATCCACATACCCATTTCGTCTAATTCAATGACCAATGGCTCCACACCAAGTCTCTTGAACAACGATTTCACCTCAGACGAATACCTGCAGCACACAAAAAAAAAAAAAAAATCAAAATAACATGCCATAAAAAAAAAAGTTTAAGGGTGATAAGGAAATTGAACATACGAGCACCAAGATTTGGAGTAAACAACAACTGGGTTATCGGAAACGGTCTTTTTCACGCTCTCCTCGAGCCTAGCCCCGAAAGAAGAAGAAGCCATGGCTTGAACCGAAACGGCGCCGTATCTTCTTCTTGTCCTATTGACTCTCAAGCTCGTTCTTGAGCTGAGCTTGTAACTGTTGGCGGATACAAAACCGGGGTTGCTAATGGGGATGTGAGAGAGAGTGCGCGAAGGATTCAAAGAAAGAGAAGTGAATTTGGTGAGATGAGATGTAAATGCCATTGTTGTTGCGTTTGCTGCTCACTGCAATTTTCTTGGAGTCCTTTCGTAGTTTCATAGGCTTTTGTTATTTTGGGTTTGGTCTAAATTGGGTAAATCTAAATACACCCCTTAAATTACTAAGTACACCATGTAATCAAGGTCCATAAACTAGGCCTGTCAGATTTTTTTAGTGGGCCGGACCCATGCTTTTTTAAGATTTTGTATACAACAAATACCCTATTTTTACTTCTAAATTGCCTTTTACTTTATTTGAAATTAAAAAAAAAGGACTAAAATAATTCTAACTAAAATTATGAGTATTTTTATTTTTGTTATGATCTATTTGTACCCGTATAGTAAATTCCGCAAATATGGTTACTTTGATCTTAATGTCCCTCAATAAAGGTCTAATCATGTTGTCTCAAGAGCTCACTCCAAAAGTGTGATTGAGTTTGAGCATCTTAATATTTACGTCTAAAATATTAGGGATGAGTGTATGTGTGGATTGTTAGGTAGGGTCCATTTTAAGGGTACATTTGAGAATGTAGACCCATTCAAAGTTCAATAGAATCCCTAAATGGGTCTTGAAAATGATAGATCATGAATACTAAAAAAAAAAAAAAAAAACCAATGCAAGTCCTCAAAGGATGTGGCTTGATGGTGTAGTGTTCAGGATCTCACATTGAGGTCTTGGGTTCGAATCCAATGAGTACGTTTCTTATAAGAATCTGAGATAGTCGGAGGTTTTACATGTTCCGTTTAAGCTTAAAAAAAAGAGTTTCAATGCAATGGGTGATTTTTGTTTCAAGAAATTTTAATTTCAAATATACCGTTGCATAATAGAAAGAATTTCTCCTTTAACTGAATACCGTCAATATTCAAAACATTCTCTGATACTCCGAAAATGGTATTTGCAAATCTCTTGTTGTCCTTATTTCTAATAAGTTTCTAAATACTTGTATGTGGGCAGACCGGCCAAGGTTCCGGTTCCAACCGGTTCCGGTTCCAGAACCGAACCGGAACCTGACCGGTTCGGTTAGGGTTCTTACCCTGACCGAACCGGTTCCAGCGGTTCCAACCGGAAGTAAAAAAAAAAAAATTATTTTCTTGGAACCGTAAGGTTCCTCAAGTAAATCTCAATTTTTTTTATTAATAATTATGACTTAATGAGGTTTAAAATTGCAATACTAAAACATGAATGTACATATCCTTTTTATAACCAACTATTGGTTATTGACTTCTTTATATAAGCAATGTGGGACACAATAGCCAAGTAACAAATATCCCACATCGCTTATATAAAGAAAACACTAGCCAAGAGTTGGCTATAAAAAAGATTATATGTTAAAAGAATTTTATAAAAAAAAGATTCTATAAAAATAATGTGATAGTATGAAAAAACATTACGATTATAGAATTTTTTCTATTTTTTAAAATTTATTATTAAAAAAAAAAAAAAAAAAAACTGGAAGGGGAACCGTAACCGAACCGGAACCGACCGGTTCGGTTTACGGTTCCGGTTCCACTTAAGTGTGGAACCGGAACCGAACCGGAATTAACCGGTTCGGTTCCGGTTCCACACTTGTGGAACGGGAACCGGCCGGTTCGGTTCGGTTCCGAACCGGAACCGAACCGGCGGCCAGGTCTATATGTGGGCAGTTTAATCAAAAATCTATAAAATAATGGGATTAATATAAATGGGTAAAGTTGATATTTTGTATAATTAAAAATAAATAAATAAAATTAAAAATTTATTTAGATCCTCCACAAATTACTAAAATAATTCATTTATGAATGTAAAAATGCTAAATAATTTAAGAGTCATTAGTTAAGTTCATATGAATATGGACCGTTTTGATACAAATAGCAAAAAATTATCCTTATTTAAGAAAAATATAATAAATTAAGGATTTTGATGTTATTATTTCAGTAATAATTTATGTAAATCGAATCATAGTTTTTTTTCATCATTTCTAATGGAATCCTTCTATTTTTTCACACAAAATCATCAATTTAGACACTAAAAAATTTTGAAAATTGAAAAAATAAAATCGGCTAATTTTTTGAAAAATCAGAAATCGGTCGATTAGTCAAAAATTGATCGATTAATCGGTCAAAATTATCTAAATTATTTAAAACGGTCAAAATCGACCAAATCAAATCACTCAAATAATGATCCGCAATTAGGGTGGGTAAATGGACAGGCTTTAAAAAGCCCTCCATAATTTTAAGCTTGTTTATTAAAGTTTGGACTTATTAAAATACAATAAGAACGTCAATTCAAAGTTTAAGAAATTGGATTTTATAAAATTTTGAAAACATTAATAAATAACACTTGAATTGAATGATGACTTTTTAAAGTTTAGACCATATGCCCACCCTATTCGTAATTTTTTCAGAAATATTGGAAACACCGCTGCCATACTATCCGATCTGAGCTTAAGCAGAACAGATAAAATATATGGCTGTCGCCCCCAGGCTTTTACAAGAAGTATACTCCCTGAATTAAAACTTATGACTTGAGCTACAAAATCTTAAACAATATGCCACCAAATCACATCCCTTGGGGACCCTGCAATTAATCGT
>SKCR01032675.1:0-32581 GCA_019454045.1 Zanthoxylum bungeanum | reverse complement strand
TTTATCCGAGTCCAGCCCTATATGATCTTATCATATAAGGTGCCTCCATTCCCATGTCACTACATGAACGATCCCGGATAAAGATCGTCATACAAGTATAGAATGGACCGCAGCTATAGATAAACCACAAACAAAGTACCCTTCTTGTTTGCTCTCTATGGACTATTTAGATTATTTACTTTAGACTTAAATCCTCTTGTGCATCAAACATACACTAAGTCTAAAGGTACAAGAGTAATCAAGGTAAACAAGACAATTGGACAATACGCAATATAAATCAAACAACTTTGATAAAATGAATAATGCATTTATTATTATAATAATAATCAATTACGTTTACAATACATGAAGCTCTAGGACATAAATGTTAGTGTTCTAGACATGCCACAAGATCTCTAAGCGTGATTCGTGTGTGAATAATAATCAAAAATAAGTTACGGAAGACTTACATTGATCGGTTTGATTCAAAACTTTCATGGATGTTGAATCTTCCAAGCTCTTGTGTGAGTATCCATATCACCATCTTTTGACTCCCATATATGCTAGTAAAAACAAATGGAGCAAATTTGATCTCCGAATGAGAAACAATTTTTCCCAAAATAGAGAGAAGTAATCGGCCCCCTAGTGAGCCCAAGGCCATTCGGCCAATCTTCACTTCAGTGGCCATTCGGCATTTCTTTAAGGAGAAAGCCAAATCGGCCTTTTCTTGTCAGAGAGAGAAGAAGCCAAAAAATGAATGGCCATTCACCAAGCAACAACAAAAACCAGAGGACTATCATCTCTTAGGCTTTCGGCATTATCTTAGAAAATGATGCAATTGGCGTTTTTAATTGGCCAAATCCCAAAGCAATAAATGCTCACTCCGCCAAAATGGAAAAAGTCGAGTATTATTTCCATTTCACTTTCGGCCAAAACTTCTTCTTATTCTTTTTTTAATGTGTGGCCAGTCGGCTAAGAATTAAGGAGAGAGAATTAATTAAATTTATAAAATTTATTAATTCATAATTTCATGGTAGGTATGATGTGAAGTAAATCCAATTTATTTTATTTTCAACTACTTACATCAATTATTGACAATTGATGTAAGTCATGGGTCCCACCCATATAAATCAAAATTTGATTGGCTTACACAACACACTTTGGGCTCGGGTTCGTTTAATCCGATTAGACGAATTTTCCGTCGTGACGTAATTCAATATAATTTAATTAAAAAATAATACCCAGTAAAATTATTACGAAAATTGCTCGCGAATTAATTCCAAATTAATTCGTTCGCTAAAATCAAAATCCAATTTAATTTCCCATTGAAATCCAACTTCAATTAATATATCTAATATATTATTTATCCCAATTAAATAAATTAAATATTAAAATCTAATTTAACTATTAAATTTATTTTACAGATTAATTCAAAATTAATCGCGTTCTCTCCTCTCGACGAATTTAATCCCAGATAAATTCTCGACGCAATTAATCCCAGATTAATTATTTCTCTAATAATTAATCCCCGATTAATTGTTGCCGTAATTAATCCCAGATTAATATTCTCTCTCATAATTAATCCCAGATTAATATTTTCTCTCATAATTAATCCCAGATTAGTATTGTTCGAGTCAAACATCATCAGCGAATCTTTGGGATACGACCCAAGAGATCCCTAGATATGTTGGCAGTAAATACGGTCATCAGACTATCCGAAAACGTACGTCCCCGATACCACGTACTTACCGATTTACAAGACATGGTTGGCTTCTAGCAAAGCATCGTGCCTACCCAATTCTCCAGAAATATTCTACTACGGAATACATCATCTTTGTCAGGCGTAGTATATGTAGTATTGCATATTACGATCCAGTATCGGATGTCACATGCAAGGCATGGGGCTGGAGTTGCGTCTGCCTCGTACGAAGCATATTTCGGATCACTAGCAACTAGTCTCTTTATGATCGGAAAGTCATGACCTAGTCATACTTCCCCGATGGCTATAGCAATTAGAATACCAAATATGTATCCCTGCGTGATCATCATCTCCATATGACTGAAGTGATACTTCCATCTTGACATCACACCCAAGACACTACAATTCTCAGTATACCCAGAAGAGGCGTACACAGAACCTGTTAAAGCCCTGGACGACCAAAACCAAAGTATATTGATTGTCGCAAGTATTAGCGATGCAAGTCTCAGGTTAAGACCAAATACAATTACCCTGATTCGGATTCCATAGACACATAGTCATACTTCCAATGGGATTCTGATGGGTCTATCCAGAGCGAAGCTGTTTCTGTACCATCGGTAAACACAACCTCCTATTACACTTGCATGAGTATCCAATACCCAAATATATGAGAACTATGTCGTTACGCTTCCAGAACACGCACAAGTGTAATATTAGCCTATTCCGTATTATCGATGTCTAATCTCGATAATACTACGACTAATGATATATAATGATTAAACCTTTATGGATTAATATTGTCTCATATCTTATTAATCCGGAACTAATCATAAGGACTTTTATCATTTATATATCCAGGTAATCCAATTACAAATGATAAAAGAGCAATTTGTTTTGTCACATAGTTAATTTGTACAATCAACACCATGTTCTGTACAAATAGTGATGTTATGGGTCATAATTATCCAACAATAAATCCTAACATTATATATATATTAAATGCAAATACACAAAAATTAAGAAATGACAATCAGATCCCTACACATGTACTTTGCATTTAACCTTTAAACGACTTTATAAATAATCAATATTATTTATAAATGTAGCCCTAGTGTTCTACGAGTATATTTCATTAGTGAGACTCTCTAGATTCAGGCATATTCGTCATGAAATCTAATTTCGTGTCTGTTGGTTTCTAATATAGGTCCCAAGATCAACAAATCAAGCATAAAATCGCATGAATACATCAAGGAATAATGGCGGAAACATATACTCACAATGATTGGTTTGAGATGCAAAGAACACAAGTCTTTTCTTCCTCCATTAAGCTCGATTTTGGGCCTTCTTGAACTGCAGTAGAGTGCACGGTGGGGGCTGTTTTGGTGCTCCAAAAATCGGCCAAAGACATCACCATTGAAGCTCTAAGCTTCAAGCTTCCATGCTCACAAGAACACTTCCCTATCACCTTTGTATTCCTCCATGAGTGTGCTAGCACTTAGATCTTGCAACAAGATCCAAAAGCTTCTCCATTTGCTCGGTCACACCAGAAGAAAAGATGAAGAAATCGGTCATGGAGACCGTGAGAGAGAGATAAGGTTTTTGGCTCCAAAATGCCTAAAACCGTGAACACCAAAAACAAGTGAGAGAGAGCACGTGAAATGGTCTCAAAAATAGCCAAAAGAAACGTGAACAACACATTGTTCAAGAGAGAGAGAATGCCTTTTGTATATACATATATATTCTTTATTCCATTTACCAAGTAAATGAATAAAATATATATACACAACAATTAATTCAAAAGTCAAAAGGTACAAGTCCTATCAACTTTCAAACAATCACCTTTCACTATTCACATCAAGTCACTTTAATAAAGTGACAACATGTCATGTCACATCACTCAAAGTGATAAGTGATTTGACAATTGATGCGACTAGCGATTTGACGCTTGATGTGACTTGCGTGCCGCGTTCGAATTCGAAATGCGAATGCGCTCGCAATCACTCTCGGGCTCGGGTTCGCTAATTCCAAATTAACGAATTTTCCTTCGCGTCGTAATTAAATGATTACGCCTAGCGAATTCACTATTCACGTTGCTAACGAATTAATTCTAAATTAATTCGTTCGCCCGAATTAAAATCCAATTTCAATTCCGCGTCGAAATCTAATTTCATATAATATATCGAATATATTATTTTATCGATTAATTCCAAATTAATCGTTCTCTCTCTTTAAACGATATTTTATCCCAGATAAAATATCTCCGTTATTAATCCCAGATTAATTTTCTCTCTCATCGAATTAATCCCATATTAATTCTATCTCTCTTTTCTAATTAATCCCAGATTAATTAAAGTGCGAGTCATACATCATCGGTGAATCTTTGGGAAGCGACCCATGAGATCCCCGGATATGTTGGCAGTAAATACGATTATCGGACTATCCGAATACGTAAGTACCTCGTACTACGTTTATGCCGATTTACCAGACAAGGTTGGCTTCTAGCAAAGCGCCATGCCTACCCAATTCTCCGGAAATATCCTTATAGGAATATGTGATCTATATCAAGCGTAGTATACCGAAGTATTGCGTATTTCTGTCCAGTATCGGATGTTCACGTGTAAGGCCTGGGGCTGGAATTGTGTCTGCCCCGTACGAAGCACATATCGGATGTCTGGTAACTAGTCTCTATAATCGGATATACATGACCTAGTCATAATATCCCGATAGCTCGAGCATTTAAGAGAACGAGTTCCGTATCCTACGTGACCATCATCTCCACTATGACTGGAGTAATACTTCCGTCTTGACATCACACCCAACACACTACGATTCCCAATATACCCAGTATCATCGTACACAGAACTGGTTAAAGCCCTGGATGACCTCAACTAAAGTATATTGATTGTCGTATGTATTAGCGGTGCAAGTCTCAGGTTAAGACTAAATACACATACCCTGATTGCAGACTCCCATAGACACATAGTCATACTACCAATGGGATTCCGCGGGGGGTCTATCCAGAGCGAAGTATTTCCCGTACCATCGGTAAAACACAACCTCCTATTACACTTGCATGAGTATCATATACCCAAATATATGAAAACTATGCCGTTTTTCCCTCACAAACGCGCACAAGTGCAATACTAGTCTTTTACGTATTTATCGATGTCCAATCTCGATAATACTCTGACTAGGGATATTTAATGATTTATCCTTCGTGGACTGATACTGTCTCATATCATTCTCTGTCCAGGAACAAATCATAGGGACCTCTCATCATTTATATATCTAGGTGATCTAATCACAAATGATAAGAGTGCAATCTCTTTTGTCATATAGTTAATTTGTACAACAACACCGTGATCTGTATAAATAGTGACGCTATGGGTCATAATTGTCCAACAATCTCCCACTTGGCCTATAGCCAGTCACTCGAGTGTCTTACACCCGAACTATGTACGGTTGGCTCAAATAGCTGAGAAAATGCTTTCGTCAGCGGATTTTCATGATTATCGTCTGATGCGATTTATTCGATCATCACATCGCCACGATGTATGATCCGAACGAATCAGATGAATAGTGAAGTATATATCTGGATCGTTGATGAGACCATTAATTCTTTAGCCTGTGCTGACGCCTAGCTCAGCCGCTAACAGAACTATATCTAATCTAATTAGATTTGTTATTGACCCAGATGGCTTCTATTGCTGCTTCAGCTGCTGCAATTAACCCGCATTTGTTGTTTATTTGGTAACAGTATCTTGCTTGGAAGATTTCCAGCTCACTGTACCGTTATTCAAAGTGTATAGTACCGTTTGCGACTTTTAGTCGTCTTTTTCAGTTATTGGAAACTTGCTACAGTGACCCCAGTCACTTCAAGTTCTCCTTCTCCATAGACTAAGACAGCATCCTTAGTTCTCTAAGATACTAACGGATGTTCTTAACATCAATCCAGTGACTATCACTCGGATTAGCCTGTTTGTGAATCTATATGCTCAAAGCGTATGATACACCAGGTCTTGTACATTTTCAATGTACAGTTTCACGGAGAGTATTTCGAAAGCCAAGCTTTCGCCGATATTTATTTTATGAGAATATCATTTCCAAGAAATGACGTATTATCATTATTTTATAGGACAACCACTGTCAGTGCGCTCCCACTAACCCTCTTATTTACACAAGAATCATTTTCGTTTTGAATTAAATCATACACCATCATGATTATATCAAAACGATAATTCCAAGAACATAATGCTTGCTTAAATCCAATCATGGATCGAATAACAAGCATTATCTAAATGGATTTACTGTGGCAACAGGTAAAAGGTTGAATCGTAATCAACACAATGTTGATAACGATACATTTCCGTTAAAGCCTAGCTTTATACGTTGGTATGTTGCCATCCATGTATGTCTTCCTTGAAAACTTTTAAGTACCAATAGGCACAATGCCTTGTGGTACATCAACTTGTATCCAAACTGGTTGATATACATGGAATCCATTTCGGATTATATGGCACTTTGCCATAATTTGGGAGTTGATACCTTGTATCACTTCCTTATACGTAGTCAGTTGGTATTCCTCAATAAGATAGGCATCTTTATGAGGTGCGATCAGAAACCCATACCCCAGGTTGTTTTCTGACTCTCTCCGACCTACGCGGTTCTTGTGTATTCGAAGATTAATAGTAATAGTTTCATCCTTGATGAACCATTTGTGTTCCATTAGGATTCAGTGCCTTGAATAGTATCACTCTGATTTTCATCGAGTTATACTATCCTCCCACTTACCACTGCATATCGGTATTCCTCTTAGGAAAACCGCATGGTGAGCAACAATCTAACTGTTCTCATGTGAGGCGTATAAGTACAATACTTATGGTATCCCTAGGATGACCTACAATGGCACTTATCCTATTTGAGTTAAAGCTTATCCGTTGAAGGAAATGGTAGCTCAGAGCGACTCGTGATTAACCTTATCATGTCTAACAAAATTCGGTTAATCCGTTCGGACACACCGTCAACCTGACGTGTTCCGGAATGAGTCCTCATTGAAAGAAAGTTATACTCTTTCAAATATACAAGAAACTTATTGCTTAAGTATTTTTCATTACGGTCTTACCGTGACGGTTTAATACTTTAGTCGATCTGTTTGTCTATTTCGTGTCGAAATTGTGAAAGTTTTCAATTTGTGTCTCAAAAGAAACACATAACCATACGCGATGCCATATCCGTACAGATCACGAAATATTCATATCCATATCTAGCCTAGCTAGACATGGGCCCACTTGCTTCACTATGAAGTAGGGCTAACAGATCGGTGGCATTTACACTTTTACCAAGTAAATAGTGTTTTAGGCACTTTGCCCAATTAGACTAGATTCGTAGACTTTATTTGAATGGAATCAAATCAGTCCTGGTACCCGCTCTTCAAAAGTGCGGATATACGATTCTTGTTTAGTAGTGTCCCTGACAACTATGCCAGAATTAAGTTTCTTAACTGATCAAATCAGTTTGAGCTATTTTTGTCATGTTATATATTTGAGATATTTTTATATTCAAAATATAAATGCTGTTATTCACATCTTATGTGATTATCTCAATATCATCTTTATATAATGAAACACTTTAGTGTTCTAGAATATAAAGGTACACCCGCAACGGGTTAAACACTGATATAAAGATAATGTTCCTAGTCAAACTAGTTACATTATAACAGTTTCCAATTTTAGGTACACACCCGAGGGTAGTTCCTAAACTTAGGTATCTACGGTTAAAACAGCGACTTTCGTCCCGTTTACAATTCGCAGATAAATCTCAATTGAAGTCAGTATCCTGTTCAAAACAGATTCTGAAAATCATATATATATTTTATGTACCATACTAAGTACCTAAAATCTAATTTAATACTAGCTATGAACATAATTATGACAATCATTTTTGAAGTCAGAGCCTTGATCGTCTTCAATTCCTCCTTGGGATATGTCCTTTTATCTTCCTAGAAGATTATAATGATTTTGCCTTTGCCTTTTTCAATATTCCGGTATCCTTTGGCCAAGCCTCGGGTTTCTAGAATATTGTAGTAAGGTGTGTCTTGCTATACTTGCCTAATTGCAAAATTTGACTTTGTCTCCTTGAGAATAGTCATTAATTCTCCAAGAATTATTTATTGCAATTTTAAAAGTACTTCTAAGATCTAATCTTTGAATATCCTTCAATTTCAATATCATACTTTAAGAATCTAATCTTTAGTTCTGATAAAGAAATTAAGGAGTCTATATGACAAGTATTATGGATTAAGCACTAAAGTTATCATTACATGAATATTCCAAATATCACGTTCCACTTTTTGCTTAACTCCGGGTTTAGGCTTACTTAATATATTTTTTATCAAATAAAATAACTAATTATTTTTCCAAGACCATCTTGAAATTTATTCCCAATTTGAAAATTAAAGTCGTTTAAATACATTTTCACCCAGGATTATGTCTTAAACAATAATCTTTGATTTATATCTTGATTCTAATAGTCCAACTATTTAATCAACGATTTATGGTACTATTTATTATAATGATTATAATAGTCCAACTATATAATCAAATATAATTTAAATTAATTAACCTCAATTACATTGATTACTATAATCCAATTATAAAATCAACTGTAAACTGAAATTAATTAATTCAAATATATTGATTAATATAATCCAATTATATATAATCAACTATAATACAGTCCAACTGTTTATTAAAAAACAATTTAAATATTAGTCCAACTAACATTTAATCTAACGACGAAATAATTTGAATGAGCGCGTATGACGAGTAATTGAACAAGTATTGCAATTCAATTCTTGCCTCCCACTATTTTTCGGCGAGCCTCAAACCCTCTGTCGAGTACTCGGGAAACCGTGTTTCCTAGTAGGCTAGGATCCCGTTAAATATCACACAATCTTGACTTTAGCCAACAAATTGTATGATAATTAACTAGGTAGATCTCTAAGATCAATTGGATCCCATCCAATTCCTAGATCCGGTAGGGAGACATCCAAGTCCGAAACATATATCTTATATATGCCAATACATCCAATGTATTACCTAACCTTTTTCCTCTGAATCAACTAAGCCTTGGCTTTGGCACAACAAACTTAGCTATCCCAGTCAAGCGCGACCCATTGACCATGGAAAACTTCGTAATCAATGTCGATGGACAAGAAGTGGTCTTGACTTTGGCCAACAAACCACAACTTGGACAAGACACCGATATGGAACAAAGCCTTCGTGATTCAAACACATCTTCGACAGACAAAGGCCTTGACTTTGGACAACAAACCAATGCCGTCTAGGATCTTGAGTGAGAATCACTCAATGGAAGGAAAGACGCTTAATATTAGGCGAGGATTTTTCGCGTGCAAATGGCAGCCAATTTATTATCTTTGTTAATGTCTCATCATCATACACCTTTAAACATGCATTCTAAATACATAATAAAGCGTATATGAAAATAAATAATAATGATATGCGGATGGATACTTTACATTGATCCTAGATCAAATCTCTCATTTTCTCTCTCCAAAGCTAGCACATGTATTTACTTCTACCCGTTACACTACACTTCTAAAGAAACCTCATTTACATGAGGGGAATAGGTGAGAAGAGAATACAAAGAGTATAGAGGTGATAAGGCTGGACACGCAAGTCCAATTTAATAAATCAAATTTATTAACATAATTCCAAAATTGCCCCACCCGACTAATATCCATCCGATATACATTATTCATGCATCGCAACCATGTATTCATACAAGCATGTTATCAATCAATCTAATCAAATTAATTAATCTGATAATTAGTGATCATCCAATGTTCAAACAACGATTTGATTTTTGCTCGAGTCAAACTCGTTTTGCGAATAACTACTCAAAGTACGAATTCTTGAATTAAATTAAACTACATTATTAAATCCAATTTAATACGCATTTAATTCTAATTCACTATTTAATTTCAAATTAAATATTACACTTTTATTAACGAACCTCTACGATTTAAATTCCAAATTAATCGTAACGGGTCTCAAAGCCCGATAAACATCTAATGTTTATTTAATTAAAGTCTAATGAGCTTTTAATTAATTTCTTAAGGCATGGACTTTTGGTCAACTCGGGTCAAACCGAATAACCAAAATCCAATCCGGGAGTACCCCATAAGCCTTTAAATAATTTTGGCCCATTAGGCCCAATTAAATAATTAAGGTCCATTAAGTCATAATTGGACTTATGGATGCGGTTTTAGGCCCAATTGGATCCAACCAAATTAGCCTAAACCTAACTTGGTACAACCAAGCCCAAAAGCCCAATTAAAACCTATAAGGCCCAATTTCCAAAACAAGCCCAATTAATTAACTTATAAAATTCTAAATTCCATAATTAATTAACCTAAGTGTAATACACAATTAACCACCCAATTAATATTTCTAAAACATCAATTAGCATACTTAATCATGCACTTTAATGACAAATAGTGTCCAACACAATTTATTAAAATCAAACCCATTTTACATGCTATTGTTCTCGGTAATTAGGGGTTTTTTCAATCCAATTCGGTTTCAATCCAATTGAATCCACAATCATCATTTCCCAAATCAATTCAATTCATCCAATGAATTAAAATCAAAAAAACACAATGAATTTCAAATTCAATTGAATTCGGCCAAGCCACTTTAATTTGGGAAAAATGTTCCAAATCAAAATTCAATCCAATTGAACTTCAAAACAACATTACCCAATTGTTTTAAGTCATCCAATGATCAAACACAAACAAAATCACCAAGAAATTTAGGGTTCTTTAATTTCGGCCAACATAAGCAATTTGGGGAAATTTGTTCCAAACACAATTTCAACAAATTGATCCAATCAATCTTAAATTAAACATACTTTAAGCATTCTCATTCATCCAATTTCACAAAATATGCTCAAAATCAAGTTTACCCAAATTTGTCACTTTAGGCCAACATAACAAATTGGGGAAATTTGTTCCAAACACAATTTCTTCAAATTGATCCAATCAATCATTAATTCAACAACATATAAGCATACTTAATCAATCAATTCAACCAATCATGCTTTAATTGATTTTACCCAATTTGCCATGCCCAAAATTTGGGGAAAATTGAATCCAATCCAATTTCATGAAATTGATCATGCACAAATTCAATTCATCAACATACAAGCATACTAATCATCCAATTTAACCAAATCATGCTTCAATTGATTATCCCCAATTTCAAACCTAAAAGTTTCATGCTTGATAATATCTCTGATACCATTGTTGGTTTCTAATATAGGTCCCATGATCAACAAATCAAGAATAAAATCGCATGAAAACATCAAGGAATAATGGCGGAAACATATACTCACAATGATTGGTTTGAGATGCAAAGAACACAAGTCTTTTCTTCCTCCATCAAGCTCGGTTTTGGGCCTTCTTGAACTGCAGTGGAGTGCACGGTGGGGGCTGTTTTGGTGCTCCAAAAATCGGCCAAAGACATCACCATTGAAGCTCTAAGCTTCAAGCTTCCATGCTCACAAGAACACTTCCCTATAACCTTTGTATTCCTCCATGAGTGTGCTAGCACTTAGATCTTGCAACAATATCCAAAAGCTTCTCCATTTGCTCGGTCAAACCAGAAGAAAAGATGAAGAAATCGGTCATGGAGACCGTGAGAGAGAGATAAGGTTTTTGGCTTCAAAATGCCTAAAACCGTGAACACCAAAAACAAGTGAGAGAGAGCACATGAAATGGTCTCAAAAATAGCCAAAAGAAACGTGAACAACACATTGTTCAAGAGAGAGAGAATGCCTTTTGTATATACATATATATTCTTTATTCCATTTACCAAGTAAATGAATAAAATATATATACACAATAATTAATTCAAAAGTCAAAAGGTACAAGTCCTATCAACTTTCAAACAATCACCTTTCACTATTCACATCAAGTCACTTTAATAAAGTGACAACATGTCATGTCACATCACTCAAAGTGATTAGTGATTTGACAATTGATGCGACTAGCAATTTGACGCTTGATGTGACTTGCGTGCCGCGTTCGAATTCGAAATGCGAATGCGCTCGCAATCACTCTCGGGATCGGGTTCGCTAATTCCAAATTAATGAATTTTCCATCGCGACGTAATTAAATGATTACGCCTAGCGAATTCACTATTCACGTTGCTAACGAATTAATTCTAAATTAATTCGTTCGCTCGAATTAAAATCCAATTTCAATTCCGCGTCGAAATCTAATTTCATATAATATATCGAATATATTATTTTATCGATTAATTCCAAATTAATCGTTCTCTCTCTTTAAACGATATTTTATCCCAGATAAAATATCTCCGTTATTAATCCCAGATTAATTTTCTCTCTCATCGAATTAATCCCAGATTAATTATATCTCTCTTTTCTAATTAATCCAAGATTAATTAAAGTACGAGTCATACATCATCGGTGAATCTTTGGGAAGCGACCCATGAGATCCCCGTATATGTTGGCAGTAAATACGGTTATCGGACTATCCGAATACGTAAGTACCTCGTACTACGTTTATGCCGATTTACAAGACAAGGTTGGCTTCTAGCAAAGCGCCATGCCTACCCAATTCTCCGGAAATATCCTTATAGGAATATGTGATCTATATCAAGCGTTGTATACCGAAGTATTGCGTATTTCTGTCCAGTATCGGATGTTCACGTGCAAGGCCTGGGGCTGGAATTGTGTCTGCCCCGTACGAAGCACATATCGGATGTCTGGTAACTAGTCTCTATAATCGGATATACATGACCTAGTCATAATATCCCGATAGCTCGAGCATTTAAGAGAACGAGTTTTGTATCCTACGTAACCATCATCTCCACTATGACTGGAGTGATACTTCCGTCTTGACATCACACCCAACACACTACGATTCCCAATATACCCAGTATCGGCGTACACAGAACCGGTTAAAGCCCTGGACGACCTCAACTAAAGTATATTGATTGTCGTAGGTATTAGCGGTGTAAGTCTCAGGTTAAGACTAAATACACCTACCCTGATTGCAGACTCCCATAGACACATAGTCATACTACCAATGGGATTCCGCGGGGGGTCTATCCAGAGCGAAGTTGTTTCCCGTACCATCGGTAAAACACAACCTCCTATTACACTTGCATGAGTATCCTATACCCAAATATATGAGAACTATGCCGTTGTGCCCTCACAAACGCGCACAAGTTCAATACTAGTCTTTTACGTATTTATCGATGTCCAATCTCGATAATACTCTGACTAGGGATATTTAATGAATTATCCTTCGTGGACTGATACTGTCTCATATCATTCTCTGTCCAGGAACAAATCATAGGGACCTCTCATCATTTATATATCTAGGTGATCTAATCACAAATGATAAGAGTGCAATCTCCTTTGTCACATAGTTAATTTGTACAACAACACCGTGATCTGTACAAATAGTGATGCTATGGGTCATAATTGTCCAACAGTGTCCATAATTTATCCACCCGTAAATTATGACGACCACGGATAAACTCGGTGAATCATACAGGTCGAGGTCATGGCAAATTTATAATTACTCCATCAAAGGTCCAGATATATCCCAGAGATATATATGTAAACGTCAAATCAATATAAGGACTATCCCGTCGACGTCTCTATTAGAAATCTCAAAAAGAACATTTAGAACTGACTTCTAAAATGTACCACAGGACCATGGTTTTTATCTGATTGCTAATCATATAGACTACCTATGCTCTGTACACATAAATGACAGATCATATCTCGATACACACAGGACACCATGATGATCTATCCATACCCAACGAACAGGCGGACTTCTGATTTAAATAGATCGGTGACGTGACTGCCATCTAAGTGTGGAAGATGTCTCATGCGCCCACAGTGGTATCTCAAGTCGAAGAATCACAAGTGCTACTCAAACCGAGAAGATTCTTATTGATGTTGGTGTACCATCCATTATAAATCTTCAGTGAGTCATTCAGTGTTTATCTGCTATAAACACATACACGCCTATACGAGTCTCCAAGACTCATGGTTTATTGAGAAACCATTGGAATTATATATTCCAGTATACGACATGTACTGGTCTCAACAGGTTTACTTTATTGACCAAATGTAAACCTTGACTAGGAACTATCTGAGAATTACAACTGATGAGTGGTAATTATATCACTATTTTCCACTCATTTGACCTAATATTTTGTATAGTTTCTCGAGTTTTATGAACGTTTTGATGTGTTTTTGTTTATTTTGCAGATAAAAATAATATTGGGACTTAATGGAATCAACTCGGGGTTAAACCGATGAAATTCGGAGGAAAAAATGTCAAAAATGAAATTTTACTATATGCGTCACGAAGTGTAGTCCTAAATTCCAATTTTGCGTATGTTTCGTATTTTGGCCATAACTTTTTCATCCGATATCCGATTGAGCTGATTCAAGTTGCAGATTAAAGAAGACTTGAAGATCTACAACTTTGAAAGTATATTTTCGAATTCTGAAGTTTGGAAGGCCGAAATAGGTGAACAATACAGTATATTTTGTGTAATTACTATAGTCATTTTCAAAATATAAAATAAAATGTATAAAATAAAAAATAAAAAATGTCAAACTTCCACCAAACATGCATGCAAGTTTGGTTCCATGTTTGATGCCATGTTTGGTGCCATGTTTGGTGCCATATTTGATGCCATATTTGGTGCCATGTTTGGTGGAGTAATCGGTGGAGAAATTGGTGGAAGCCTTTAGATTTTCCTATAAATAGCAAGCCATTTCATTTGTAATTCTCATGCTTTCCTTAGGCTTTTGTAAGGAATTTAAGGATTGCATCTTGTTTGTATTTATTTTCAAACTAAAAGGTTTACCGCCTTAATTACTGGTTTTATTTATTTGACATAATATGACACCGCCTATATGGCCGGTCTTTAGGTGACATATAATTACCGCCTATATGGCTGGTTTATGGATAAATAATGATACCGCCTTTATGGCTTGTTGGACTTAATAAAAATCTAACTTAATGAGGATACCGCCCATATGGTCGGTTGGTAATATCATTGTTAAATTCCATATTATAATAAGAGAGAGTTCTAAATTAGAAATAGTAAATGTGGATCCCCCAACCCCCATAATTTTATTTTTATTCTAGGGAAGTGATGAAAAATAATATTACTAGGTTTAATAATTGATTTAATTATTTATTGGGTAATTCTTTAGTTTGTTTATTGAGTCTTAAGCTTAATGCATCTTGTTTTCCAGCCCAACAACTATCACTGGATGCCAGAACAAAATAATATTACATTTGCTCAACAGAACGAAATAGGGAGATGTGTAATATGTGATGGTAACCACCCGGACGATCAATGTATATACCTTTCAGAGTGACAGAATTATTGGAATCATTCAAGGTACGAAGAACTATCATACTTTCCATCTTATCCACCATCTTCCTATGATCTTCTTCAAGAACCAGAACGATATTCACCAGAGGAAAAACAAATGATAAGAGAGATGGTGGACATGCTCAAGAAATGTAATGAAAAGTGGGAGGCAATGTTTCAGGATCAAGAGGCAACTATTCAGAGACTGGCTGATCAAACAAAATAATTAACAGAAAACCAGAGCTATATACCTCAAGAAGAATTTTCAGATGAAACTGACAAAGCCTTCGAGTACCAAGAGTTCCACAGTGACACCTTACCAGAGGAAAAGGCTGAGCAATATCAACAATCAGAGGTATCAGTTCAGGAACCTAAACCGGCAAAGTCTCGATTTGATTTTTATTATTTAGACTCTTATTCTGATGAAGAAGCTGAGCTCTTTAAACCAATGGCATCAAAAAATGAGGATCACACTTTCAATCCTCAAAATGAAGATCTTGGAGCATGCTTTGCAATGATGTTTGATGAAGATCTACCTGAACCATTCATTCCAGTCATATCAGAGGATGAAGACCTAAAATCTAACATTTTTTTACATCCTCAGGTTGATACTTATGAAGTATGCATTTCACAGATGACAGATGAAGAATTGAATGTGGAAATCCTAAAATAAATTTGTGAAGAAAAGGTGGAGCAAGAAGCAGACCAAATGGGGGAGCAAATGTCTGATCTTATTGAAGATCCAGTGCATTCAAGAGAAACATCACTATTTTGGGGAGTACAAATTAAAGATATCGCCAAGAAGCTTGACAGAATGGAACCTCCATTCCAAGTCAAGCACCATACAAAACCTCCTGATTTTCTTTCTTTCTTTTCAGGAACCACTGGAGCGACAAAGATTAAAAAGGTGGCACAAGCACTGAATGGGACAAAATTCTTTTTGCCACTTTACAATTGGACGAGACCCTTCAAAAGCAATGCTCACGGGATTGTCTTTAATCAGACATCCAAAACGACGCTGAAACCTCATTGACAGATGGATTTCAGTCACGTCTGGCTGAAGATGAAAAATTTAGCACTAGCAGGGAGGCAACCCATGCAATTTGTTGTAATTTTTATTTTCATAATTTGTGTATACATGTTGTAGAGTTTTTAATTTTGTCTGTGTTGGACAGTTATGACCCATAGCGTCACTATTTGTAAAAACATTGTGGTTTTGTACAAATTAACTATGTGACAATGAAATTGCCTTTTATCATTTTGTAATTTATTTACTTGGAAACATAAATGATGATAGTCCTTATGATTAGTTCCGGATTGATAAGATATGAGACAATATCAATCCATAAAGGTTTAATCATTAAATATCCCTAGTCGTAGTATTATCGAGACTGGACATCGATAATACAGAATAGACTAGTATTGCACTTGTGCGTGTTATGGAAGCGTAACAGCATAATTCTCATGTATTTAAGTATTGGATACTTATGCAAGTGTGATAGGAGGTTGTGTTTTACCGATGGTACGGAAAACAGCTTCGCTCTGGATAGACCCCGCGGAACACCATTGGTAGTATGACTATGTGTCTATGGGAATCCGCATCAGGGTATGTGTATTTGGTCTTAACTGAGACTTTCATTGCTAGTACTTGCGACAATCAATACGCTTTGGTTTTGGTCGTCCAGGACTTTAACAGGTTATGTATACGCCTCTTCTGGGTTTATTGAGAATCATAGTGTATTGGATGTGATGTCCAGACGGAAGTATCACTTCAGTTAGACCCGGCCACGGTTCCGGTTCGGAACCGAAACCGAACCGATTGGAACCGGAAGGTTTCGATTCCAACCGGTTCCGGTTCCGATTCCAGAATAGAATCGGAATGGGACCAATTCGGTTGGGGTTCCACCCCAACTCGAACCGGTCCGAACCGGTGGAACCGTACGGTTCCGGTTGGAACCGTCGGGTTCCTGTTGGAACCGTAGGGTTCCAACAGGAACCCTACGGCCCCCAACGGCTACTAGCCGTTGGGGGATCCAGGGAGCCGTTTGGCTCCCTGCCAAACGGCTCCCTGCCAAAAAAAAATAATTAAATTTTTTTTTTATTTCTTCTTGAGAGTTTGAATATTATTGGCACTCTCGATGAACATGTTGACAGTAACGACCCTAATGATATTGTTTTGCTCGAAGCCATTACTGTTATGAAGGTAAAATGATTGAATTATTTTAGAGAAATTCCTTTACTTTATCTTATTGCTGCTGTTTTTGATCCTAGATTTAAATTAGAAGGTTTGAATGGTGGTTTACAAGCTTACTATGGTTATTTAGGAATAGTAGATAATGTTGATATTACGAGCATAATGACGAATTTAAGAAGTGATTTAATTATTTTATTTAATGATTATATTGTAAGATATAACTTATGAACATTAGGTCAATCTAGTAGTAGCGAACCGGTAATTCAACCAAGACTTAGCGCAGGGGATCGTTGGTTATTGCAACGAAATAAAAAATCTAGGGATACGACAACAACTAGTAATCCTGAATTAGATAATTATTTATCTACAAATTTTGAGTTTTCTAATGAAAGTTTATGCAGTAAAAAATTTAAAATCCTTGAATGGTGGAACCGGCATCAAAATATATATCCTGTTTTATCTATTATTGCTAAAGAGATCTTGGCAGCACCTATTTCCACCGTTGCGGTTGAGCAAGCCTTCAGCTTGGGAGATAATATATTGGAAGCTATGCGATCTTCATTACATCCAAGCACTCTAGAAGCAACAGCTTGTGTGGATGATTGGACTCGAGCTGATCTGAGACAACAAGAAGATGCCCCCGATGATTTTGAAGATTTGTTCGATAATGCTTCTGCAACAAGTGCAAGCGGAAGCTGCGGAACCGGAGCCGAAGGATCAACTGATAATGATGATTGATAATTGTAAAATTATAATTTACAAATGGGATATGTCTTAAACTTGTAATGGAACTACGTGAGCTTTGATTCCTCTCACCATTGGAGGATACGTAGGCAACTTAAATTTTTATTTATAAATTTAATCTCATTTTTTTAATTAATAATTTTTTTTATTTAAGCTTTGATTCCTCTCATTTTTTTATTTTAATTAATTAAAAAAAATAAAAGGAACCGAACCGAACCGGAACCGAACCGCCGCCCGGGTCTAACTTCAGTCATATGGAGATAATGATCACGCAGGGATACAAAACTCGTTCTCTATCGTGTTGTAACCATCGGAATAATATGACGAGGTCATGATTATTTGATTAAAGAGACTAGTTGCTTGTGATCCGATATATGCTTCGTACGGGGCAGACACTATTCCAGCCCCAGGCCTTGCATGTGACATCCAATATTAGATCACTATACACAATACTACATATAGTACACCTGATATAGATCATATATTCCATTAAGAATATTTCTGGAGAATTGGGTAGGCATGGCGCTTTGCTAGAAGCCAATCATGTCTTGTAAATCGGTAAAAACGTAGTACGAGGTACGTACGTATTCAGATAGTCCGATGACCGGATTTACTGCCAACATATCCAGGGATCTTTTGGGTCGCTTCCTGAAGATTCACCGATGATGTATGATTCGAACTTAATTAATATGAGATTAATTGCGGAGAGATTTTATCTAGGATAAAATACTATTTGAAGAGAGAGAAAGATTAATTTGGAATTAATCGATAAAATAATATATTCGATATATTAAATGAAATTAGATTTCGACGCGGAATTAAAATTGGATTTTAATTCGGGCTAACGAATTGATTTAGAATTAATTCGCGAGTGACATGAATAGTAATTTTGCTTGATATAATTATTTAATTAAATTTGATTTAATTACGTCGCAACGGAAAATTTGTTAATTCGGAATTAACGAACCCGAGTCCGGGATATGTTGCGGGTCCACTCGAATTTTGAATAAAGTGGGGCCACTTGTCACATCACTTGTCACTTTAGTTACTTTTAGTTGATGGGTTTTGGTGAAGTTAGTGAAGACTTGTTCAACACACTTCCTAAAGTTGATGGCTTGATTGACTTGTACCAAATGTTTGGTATATGATTATTTGATTTTTGAAATCAAAAACCAAGTGAACACAACTTATTCCATCTCTCTCCCTCTCGGTTTTGAGGAGTAAAATACTCTCCCCATTTTTTCTTCAATTGCCGTGGGCTTCACAAGGAAGAAGGTGAAAATTTGTTGCAAATTTTGAAGTTGCTAGAACATCAAGGAATCATCCAATGTGATAGATAAACCATCCCAAAAGCTTGGAATCAAAAGACAAAGCTTGGAGCTTGGATCTTGGAGCTTGGCCGAAACTTGGAGGAGAAAATTTTGTTCTTGACGTATCCTAAATCCTATCAAAGTAAATATGTTTCCGCCATTCTTCTTTGAGTATTCACATGTTTTCAATGCTTAAACTCGATCTTGGGACCCTAATAGAAACCAACAATGGTATCATGGAGCCTAGTTTGAGCATGAAAAAAATTATGGTACAATTTGGGTAAAATTGATTTGAGCATGATTTGATAAAATTGATTGATTGAGTATGCTTGAATGATGATGACTTGGAGTTATATATGATCAATTTCATGAAAAGTTGATTGGATCAATATGTTGCCCAAATAATGGCTTGGCCGAATGCATTATAAACCCTAATGTCATGGTATTTTTTTGTTCTTTTCATTATTGGATGAGTTAAAAGACTTGGGAAATTATGATTTGTAATTCAATTGGATTGAAAACGAAATCGGACAAAAAACCCTATGAATGTCATGAATGATATAGCATGGAATGAGATGATTTTTGATTATATAATGTTGGACATATGTTGAACAAATTAAAACATAATTAATTAATTAAATTGATGTTTTGGAAATATTAATTTAGATAATTAATTCATGTAATACACTTTGATTTATTAAATCATGATGTTCGAAAATTAGAATTTAATAAATTGGGCTTGATTTAGAATTGGGCTTATAATTGTTGTATTTGTGCCTAATGGGCTTGGTTGGGCCAAGTTGGTTTAGGCCAATTGGATTGGATCCAAATTGGGCCTAAATCATTCCATTAAGTCCAAATATAACAAATGGGCTTTAAATGTTTAATTGGGTCTAATGGGCCGAAATTGGTTTCTTGGCAAATGAGGGTGATTCCTTTATTGGGCCTTGATATTTGAGTTTGACCCATATTGACCAAAGCCCATGCCTTATGAAATCAATTGAAAGCCCATTGAACTTTAATTAAATAACATTGGATGTTAATTGGGCTTTGAGACCCATTTAGATTAGATTTGGAATCTAAGTCTTTAAAGCGCAGTAAAAGTGTAGTTATTTAATTTAGAATTAAATATAGAATTAGTATTGAATACGAATTAAATTAGATTTAAATTGTAGTTCGATATAATTCAAGAATTCATACTTCGAGTACTTATTCTCAAACGAGTTGGACTCGCGCAAAATAAATCATTGTTTGAACATTGGATGATCACTTAATTCAAAGATTAATTAATTGGATTAGATTGATTGAATAACATACTTTGTGTGAATACATGGATGTGTTGAATGAATAACGTATATCAGATGGATATTAGAAAGAAAATGGCAATTTTGGAAATTATTGTAAATTTAGAATTTATTAAATTGGACTAGCGTGTCCAGCCTTATCTCTCTCGATTCTTTGTAATTCTATTCTCACCTAATTCCCCTCAATGTTAATGAGGTTTCTTTAATTGTATTATGTAATTGGGTAGAAGTTAGAATAGTGCTAGCCGGGGAGAGGAAAGTGAGTGATTTGTTATAGGAACAATCTGTAAAATATCCATCCGCATATCGTTATTAATTTATTTTCGGCGCCTTATTATAGTTTTAGAATGCATGTTTAATGGTGTATGATGAGACCTAACAAAAATAATAAATTGGTTGCCAATTTACGCGAAAAACCCTCAAAATATATTAAGCTTTTTCCTTATATTGAGTGATTCTTACTCAAGATCCAAGATTGGCACTGGTTTGTTCGCCAAAGTCAAGACCTTTGTCCATCGCAGATGTGTTTGAATCATGAAGGCTTTGTTCCATATCGGTGTCTTGTCCAAGTTGTGATTTGTTGGCCAAAGTCAAGATCACTTCTTGTCCATCAACATCGATTACGAAGCTTTCTAAAGTCAATGGGTCCCGCTTAACTAGAATCATTAAGCTTGTTGTGCCAAAGCCAAGGCTTAGTTGATTCAGAGGAAATGGTTAGGAAAATATATTGGATATATTGGCATATATATTGTATATATATTTCGGACTTGGAGGTCCACATACCGGATCTAAGAATTGGATAAGATCCAATTGATCTTCAAGATCTACCTAGTTAAATATCATACAACTTGTTGGCCAAAGTCAAGGTTGTGTGTTATTTAACGGGATCCTAGCCCACTAGGAAACTAGGTTTCCCGAGTACTTGACAGAGGGTTAGAGGCTCACCGAAAAATAGTGGGAGGCTATTATTGAATTTGCAATTTCGTTCAAATACTTAGCTTTACGCGCTTTCAAATTATTTCGTCAAAATTATTTTATTAGTTGGACTAATATTATGTTATTTTTCTTGTAACAGTTAGACTGTACCCATACATTGTTAATTGGATAGTTGGACTATCGCAATTAAAATGACTGGAAAGAACAGTGTCCTAGACATCATCATGGGGGATAATGTCTTTAATGACACGAACTTTTCGGATTGGGAACTGAATCTCAGGATTGTCCTGGGATCCGAGGGGCTGCTATACACTATAGAAAGGCCTCTTGGGCCAAAGCCAGGATCTGATCAGTTGGTCGAGCTAGAACTTTAGAAGACTCATAGCGATGACAACGCAACTGCTCAAACTATTATGGTTGCTGCTATGACTCAACAATTCCGTCGACACAACAAGGGATTGGATCCCTATAACATGTTGGCGAAGTTGCATGACATTCACCGATCTAATCTTAGATCGCAAAGATTTGAGTTACAGAAGAAGCTCTTACGCGCTCGGATGTCGGAGAGTACATCTGTTGAATATCATGTGACACAGATGATTGCCTACATTGAGTTACTTGGACATATGGGGATTGTCTTCGAGATAGAGACCTCAATAGATTTGATCCTACAGTCTCTTCCCGACACTTGGAGTGGGTTCATTATGAACTACAATATGATAAACCAAGAGCAAACTCTTGGAGAGTTGATGTCCACACTGCGTGAGGCAGAAATAGAGCTTCTTAAGGGCAAGAAGCGCGAGGCGCACTTTGCTTCGACATCTCAGACTCCGAGGGCTTGGCCCAAGGCGATTGCAGGTGTCAAGAAGAAGAAGCAGAAGAAGAAGGGCAAGGCCAAAACGTCAAAGGCTTCCGGGAAGCCTAATGACAAATCCCAGGATGTATGCCTACAGTGCGGGAAGCGGGGTCATTGGAAGCGTGACTGTAACGAGTACAAGGCACACCAGAAGGAGATTAAACCGGGCAAGACAACGGCATCAGATATGTTTTTTTATAGAAATAAACATGTCTACTACTAGTTTTAAAAATTGGATTTTTGATTCTGGTTGTGGAACTTATATATGTAATGATGTGATGGATCTGCGGATTAGCAGGAGACTGGCCTCAGGGGAGATTGATCTACGAGTTGGAAATGGGACGCGGGTCGCCTTTTTGGCCGTGGGCACTTATGTTTTGGAACTGCCCTCGGGGCATGTACTTGAACTTACAGACTGTTATTTTATACCTAGTTTGACTAGGAATATTATTTCTGTATCTATGTTAACCCAATGTGGGTACACTTTTGTATTTAGAAACACTGGGTGTTTTATGTATGAAAATGATATAGAAATTTGCACTGCTGATGAAAATAATGGTCTTTATATTTTTAATATAAATCAATCTCAAACATATAATGTAACAAACAAAAGGCTTAAAGTAAGTCACAAAGATGAAACTTATATGTGGCATTGTCGTCTGGGACACATAAACAAGACTCGCATATCCACACTTTCGAAGAGTGGGTACTTGGACAGATTTGATCCAAATTCATATGACGTATGCGAATCTTGCTTATTAGGCAAAATGCCTAAATCACCTTTTAGTGGTAAAGGTGCACGTGCCACCGAACTATTAGCCCTTGTTCATAGTGATGTTTGTGGGCCCATGTATAGCCAAGCTAGAGGTGGATATGAATACTTCGTAACCTTTACGGATGATGCATCGCATTATGGTTATGTGTATCTTATGAGACACAAGTCGAAAACCTTTGAGAAATTCAAAGAATTTCGACACGAAGTAGAAAAATAGATCGGCAAAAGTATTAAGACATTACGGTCGGACCGTGGTGGCGAATACTTAAACAATGAGTTTCTTGGTTACTTGAAAGAATATGGTATTCTTTCACAGTGGACTCCTCCTGGAACACCGCAATTAAACGGTGTGTCCGAACGGAGAAATCGAACTTTTTTAGACATGGTAAGGTCTATGATGAGTCGCACAGAGCTACCTATTTCCTTCTGAGGATATGCATTGAACAATGCAATACTTATTTTGAATAAGGTTCCGTCAAAGTCTGTTCAACAGACTCCGTATGAAATATGGACAGAAAAGAAACCAGGTTTCTTATTCATGAAGATTTGGGGTTGATGGGCATACGTCAAACGTTTGGAAGGTACCAAACTTGAACCCAAATCGGATAAATGCTTATTTGTAGGATATCATAGGGAAACCAAAGGATATTACTTCTATCACCCACAAGAGAACAAAGTATTTGTTGCTCTACATGCGGTTTTTCTTGAGAATGAATTCCTAAATGCAGTGGTTAGTGGGAGGAAAGTAGAACTTGATGAAAATCAGAGTGATATTGTTCCTGGTACAGAATCCTTAACGGAAGATGAACAGTCCATCCGGGATGAGACTGTACCACAATCTTCGATTACACAAGGATCGCGTAGGTCGGAGAGAGTCAGGAAACAACCTGAGAGGTATGGGTTTCTGATCTCACCTCATGTAGATATTAATCTCATAGAGGATAACAAACCGGCTACGTATGAGGAAGCAATACAAGATATCGATTCCACTTTATGGCAAGAAGCCATGAAGTCCGAAATGGATTCCATGTACACCAACCAAGTTTGGACACTGGTTGATGCACCAGAAGGCGCAAAGCTTATTGGACGCAAATGGGTCTTCAAGAAGAAGACCGACATGGATGGCAACATACAAACTTACAAAGCTAGGCTTGTAACGAAAGGGTATCGTCAACGACATGGTGTCGATTACGATGAAACTTTTTACCCGTTACCATGATTAAATCCATTCGGATAATGCTTGCTATAGCTGCATATTTCGATTACGAGATATGACAAATGGATGTCAAAACCGCTTTCCTTAACGGAAACCTTTTGGAGGATGTTTATATGCAACAACCTGACGGTTTTGTCGTACCACGACTTGCAAACAGGGTTTGTAAGTTAAATCAATCCATTTATGGATTGAAGCAAGCATCGCGTTATTGGAACCAATGTTTTGATGAGATCATAAAAGAATATGATTTCGTTCAAAGCGAGGATGATCCTTGTGTATATAAGAAGGTTAGTGGGAGAGCACTGACATTCATTGTCCTTTACATTGATGATGTATTGCTTATTGGCAATGACATTCCCATGTTAACGTCGGTGAAAGCTTGGCTTTCATTGAAATTCTCCATGAAAGATCTAAGAGAAGCAGACTTTATTCTAGGAATAAAGATCTACCGGGATAGATCTAGAAAACTGCTTGGACTCTCCCATAGTGCATACATTGACAAAGTGTTAATGTAACGACCCGGGTTATTTTAACAAGTTTGCGTGAATTTTATTTTCGCAAGTAGAGTCACGTCCGAATTTAATTGTAAAATGAGAACTTTTTTTTTATAAATAAATAAATAAATAAAGAATTAACTAGAAAGGGTAAATTTGGAAATAGAATAAAGATTTAACCTAGATATTTTAATATACACATTTGATTATTCTAGAAAAATTCTAGAACAAATATATTAGATATATATATTATATATATAACCCATATATATAATACACTTAACCCACATACTTTATAAGGGGATACACGTGTAAGTAAAATACACACATACCCATTTTATCAATTCACGCACACACAGAATCCACACACGGACAGCAACCCACGTAGAAGAAACCAGAGAGGAGAGTATAGAGAAAGAGAAAGAGGGAAGACTGGAGGCGAGTGGGTGAACAGAAAGAGAGAAAGTAAAGGAGATTAGGGACCGAGAGGAGATAAATAAGAGAATAGAAGAGAGAAAAGCAGTGAGATGGGGAGAGTTGTGATAAAGAAGACTGAAATAATCGATGAGAAGGGGAAATCCAATGGAGGGAAGCTGAGAGAGGGGTGAAAGCAGAGAGGAGTAGAGACCGAGTGTGAGGGGAGAAAGAAGCCTTAGCTATCTTCCGTCTTAACGGGTTTCGATTAAAATCATCAGATTTGAACCCTAACCTAACTCATGTTCTCTGAACGTGATCGCCAAAATTGGTTCGAGAAATCATCGATTCCTGGTCTGTTGGTTCAGGTCTGAAAAATGTACAATGGGATGTGAAATTAGGGGTTTTGGTGTCTGGATTGAGAGGTTGTTCATAGAAAATAGAATAGGGAATTCTGGTGGAGCGAAAATTAATAAGAAATTGAGATTTTTGGTCCTTAAGAGTGTATAAACCAGGGGCTTTAATGGAGTCTCGACACAAGAAGGACGTGAAGAGGGGGAAAACAGCTCATGTGTTTTTTTTTTAGAAGGAAGTTACTTGAATTCTTCAAGGATTAATCATATTGAGTAAGTTTCCACCCTTATTTTTCTTATTTAATCAGATATATGTGAAGTTTATTCATTTTCCCCACAATCTGAATTGACTGGTTAGTGTTTGATTTCTTCTTAAACTTTGAATGTAAGTGCTTGGCTATGCTTTTAGGAACCTATTAGCATGCATTCAAGCTAATGTATTAGATTATGAAATTTTTTGAATTTCTCCTTATCTTGACCGAGAATGGTTGGGACTTCAAGTGGTAATGGTAGGGCGAGAGTGCTTAGAACTTAGAAGTAGTGTGAATAGAATGGTTAAACGTAAAAGAATAAGATAGCAATAAGATACGTATGGAGAATGATAGTATTTGGGATGTTACATTAAGTTTGGCAGGCTAATGTGAGTAGGAGAATAAGTAATTAAAGGAAATGCGTGCTTGTGTTAAATAGCTATAACAGAGTCAATCCTTCTTTGGGTTTTCGATAAAATCTGAATTTATACACCTTGCAATGATTCGACAGGATCGATCATTATTATGGGCTTAATGGGTTTTATGTTCTTGTTATAACTTGCTTGTTATGATTATCCATTTGTATATTGAATAATAATATTGACTTCGTAGGTTGTTTGTTTGTAGGATGAGCCTAGTCAGTGTTAAGGCATGATGATTTTAATGAGCTTTCCTTTTAATTAAAGGTGCAGTGTTTCGTACATAAGATGTGTTTTTATAGCCTACATTTTATTATTTATATGGACGTATAATTGTCTTTGTGTTTTCCCCTATGCAATTGCTTATTTTAGTTTGTGGAACTTCCATTTCAAAGAATGCAAAAAGGTAAACAGATTATGCTGTGATTCTCTTGAGTTTGATTAAATTTGTTATTCGAATTTTGGATTAAAATCTACAAATGCAAGTTTAATGGATCTTCTATTACTTGTAGCTAAAAATTGGGAAATTTTTGAGATATGTAGTTGGTTGTTTCAGTTATGGGGGCTTCGAGGAAGCTTATATTATTTTGCTAATAGCAAGTGTGTAAACAATATTAGTCGATGATGCTAAATGTTTAAGAATATAAATATAATATACTGTCTGTGCATAGATATCAGGTTACATATGATTATAGAATTGTGATAATTTGTAATGTAAGTGAGTATATATGATCATGTGAAGTGAGCATTTATTAAAGCATGATTAGGGAAAGTTAAATAATTAGAATATATATATATATATATATATATGCATGTGTTATCATTTCTAGAAGTTAAGTTAAAGCTATAACGATTTTAAAGATTTAAAGTGTTTCTAAGAAAAGTTTCTTATGCTTTTGACAGAAATGTTTTCAGAAAAGTTTTGATATAATTTTGAGGCTTAAAGTATGAGTTTTATGTTTTTCGGGGCATGAGGTAAAAACTCACCCCAGTATCTAACTTGAGATATAGTTCGGAATTGACAGATACTTTGGATTCGGGATTTGGGATTTGACCCATCCCAGTTATACAGTTTGGAATTGACGGTTTGACGCATGTGCACATGTGGAGGGCTAAGGGGACGCTCTCAGATCCTCGAGTAGGACTAGGGGCTATAGGGTGCCGAAATCCTGATTTTGAGAGATGCCCGGTTGAGTTATGGTCCTGGGCATCAAGTACACCCGGTTGAGTTATGGTCCTGGGTGCAGAGACACGTCCAGTTGAGTTATGGTCCTGGACGTAGATCAGTTTTCAGTTTTCAGTTTTCAGTACAGAGTTTTTCAGATTTTCAATACCCAGTTTTCAGAAATAAGATTTTATTAAACAATTCTCAATTTTCAGATTTTCAGGTTTTTCAGTATTCAGATTTCAGAGATCAAGAAGAGCAGTTTTATAAAGATTATCAGAAAGCAATTTGCAGAAAACAGTTTTCAGAATGATTTTTAAAACGTATCTTCGTTATGCATGGCGTAATTAAGTAAAATCTAATTCATAAGTTATGCATATAGACCATATATATGTCCTAGAAAGCATTTGAGTTGCACATAGTTGACATGATGCATGCTAACATGATCATATATGCATGTGTATATTATTGTTGATAGTGTGATGAATGCTTGAAAGAATAAATATGTTATAGAACCGATTTGATGATATTTCAATGTGTTAACAGAGAGATAACTATAGTAAGAGTCTGAGTTGGAACTAGTAGAGGATTAATTAGACAAGGAATAAGATATCAGAGTAACACAACGAAAGCAAGAGTTTTGAGTTTTGCAGGTCGGTGATCCGATCGATCGACCACGGATACCAGATCTTGAGGAGCCGGATAGCAGTGTTGTAGTCAGCCAGTCACCGGGTCTTGGGAGTTTTAGAGTCAAGTTGTTTATGTGTATTTGTATATGAAGTTAAGCTGTACAAGTTTAAGTTTTGTAAAAGTTTTTGTTTATTCATATTTTCGGGCATGGAGCCCAGTGATTTTATGTTCTGAGGTTATTACTTATATTTTGAGTTGTTTATATCAGTTTTATTTTGTCTTGGGCCCTATAGGTTGTATGGAGGTGCTGGACTTTGATCCAGGTTGTTCGATTTTAGCAGAGGTCATGCCGAAATTTCAACAGAGTCAGAAGCTTATGTAGTCAGGATTAGCCTGTCTCCTGCCGGTAGCATCCTGGCCTAGGCGGGATGTTACAAAGATGGTATCAGAGCAGAGATTATAGAGTGTCGGTGACTGCAGCTGCTGGCTATTCGACTATCTCAGTAAGTTTGTGTTTTGTTTTGACCATATCGGTCTTTGTTTGATGTTTGATTACCAGCCTTTAATTGCTGTTTGGTTTTAGTATGCCAAGAATAGGATTCGAGGATGAATCCTATATAAGGAGGGGTGAATGTAACGACCCGGGTTATTTTAGCAAGTTTGCGTGAATTTTATTTTCGCAAGTAGGGTCACGTCCGAATTTAATTGTAAATGAGAACTTTTTTTTATAAATAAATAAATAAATAAAGAATTAACTAGAAAGGGTAAATTTGGAAATAGAATAAAGATTTACCCTATATATTTTAATATACACATTTGATTATTCTAGAAAAATTCTAGAACAAATATTATATATATATAACCCATATATATATATTACACTTACCCACATACTTTATAAGGGGATACACGTGTAAGTAAAATACACACATACCCATTTTATCAATTCAAACACACACAGAATCCACACACGGACAGCAACCCACGTAGAAGAAACCAGAGAGGAGAGTATAGAGAAAGAGAAAGAGGGAAGACTGGAGGCGAGTGGGTGAACATAAAGAGAGAAAGTAAAGGAGATTAGGGACCTAAAGGAGATAAATAAGAGAATAGAAGAGAGAAAAACAGTGAGATGGGGAGAGTTGTGATGAAGAAGACTGAAATAATCGATGAGAAGGGGAAATCCAATGGAGGGAAGCTGAGAGAGGGGTGAAAGCAGAGAGGAGTAGAGACCGAGTGTGAGGGGAGAAAGAAGCCCTAGCTATCTTCCGTCTTAACGGGTTTCAATTAAAATCATCAGATTTGAACCATAACCTAACGCATGTTCTCTGAACGTGATCGCCAAAATTGGTTCGAGAAATCATCGATTCCTGGTCTGTTGGTTCAGGTCTGAAAAATGTACAATGGGATGTGAAATTAGGGGTTTTGGTGTCTGGATTGAGAGGTTGTTCATAGAAAATAGAATAGGGAATTCTGGTGGAGCGAAAATTAATAAGAAATTGAGATTTTTGGTCCTTAAGAGTGTATAAACCAGGGGCTTTAATGGAGTCTCGACACAAGAAGGACGTGAAGAGGAGGAAAACAGCTCATGTGTTTTTTTTTAGAAGGAAGTTACTTGAATTCTTCAAGGATTAATCATATTGAGTAAGTTTCCACCCTTATTTTTCTTATTTAATCAGATTTATGTGAAGTTTATTCATTTTCCCCACAATCTGAATTGACTGGTTAGTGTTTGATTTCTTCTTAAACTTTGAATGTAAGTGCTTGGCTATGCTTTTAGGAACCTATTAGCATGCATTCAAGCTAATGTATTAGATTATGAAATTTTTTGAATTTCTCCTTATCTTGACCGAGAATGGTTGGGACTTCAAGTGGTAATGGTAGGGCGAGAGTGCTTAGAACTTAGAAGTAGTGTGAATAGAATGGTTAAACGTAAAAGAATAAGATAGCAATAAGATACGTATGGAGAATGATAGTATTTGGGATGTTACATTAAGTTTGGCAGGCTAATGTGAGTAGGAGAATAAGTAATTAAGGGAAATGCGTGCTTGTGTTCAATAGCTATAACAGAGTCAATCCTTCTTTGGGTTTTCGATAAAATCTGAATTTATACACCTTGCAATGATTCGACAGGATCGATCATTATTATGGGCTTAATGGGTTTTATGTTCTTGTTATAACTTGCTTGTTATGATTATCCATTTGCATATTGAATAATAATATTGACTTCGTAGGTTGTTTGTTTGTAGGATGAGCCTAGTCAGTGTTAAGGCATGATGATTTTAATGAGCTTTCCTTTTAATTAAAGGTGCAGTGTTTCGTACATAAGATGTGTTTTTATAGCCTACATTTTATTATTTATATGGACGGATAATTGTCTTTGTGTTTTTCCCTATGCAATTGCTTATTTTAGTTTGTGGAACTTCCATTTCAAAGAATGCAAAAAGGTAAACAGATTATGCTATGATTCTCTTGAGTTTGATTAAATTTGTTATTCGAATTTTGGATTAAAATCTACAAATGCAAGTTTAATGGATCTTCTATTACTTGTAGCTAAAAATTGGGAAATTTTTGAGATATGTAGTTGGTTGTTTCGGTTATGGGGGCTTCGAGGAAGCTTATATTATTTTGCTAATAGCAAGTGTGTAAACAATATTAGTAGATATTACATTTTGAGTATGAAAGACCACTATCGATGATGCTAAATGTTTAAGAATATAAATATAATATACTGTCTGTGCATAGATATCAGGTTACATATGATTATAGAATTGTGATAATTTGTAATGTAAGTGAGTATATATGATCATGTGAAGTGAGCATTTATTAAAGCATGATTAGGGAAAGTTAAAGAATTAGAATATATATATATATATATATATATATATATATATATATATATATAATATATATATATATATCTATATTATAAAGCACAATGGTGTTTGAGGAAAGAGAGTGCATCCAACGGCTCTCTTTATGTGGCTTAATTAACGGCTCAGATCATTTCATTGGTAATTGGAGGAAAGAGAGTGAATTGATTGATGGAAAGGGTCAAAATTTTCAAATTTTCAAATAAAAAAATAGAAAGTTAAAATAAAATCATTTAATTTTGTAACACCGTGCCGTAGGCACGGGCATCATTTAATTAAAAAATAAAATCATTTAATTTTGTAACACCGTGCCGTAGGCATGGGCCAAATACTGTAACACCGTGCCGTAGGCACGGGCAAAAACTAGTATATATATATATGCATGTGTTATCATTTCTAGAAGTTAAGTTAAAGCTAGAACGATTTTAAAGATTTAATTGCAAAAGGGAGAAGTGAATGGGAAGAGGAACTATTGTACCTGAAGAAATTGATGGTCGAAGGAAATAATAAAGCAAGGGAAGATAAAGTTGCAATTTATGGAGATGTTTGTCTCCCAGATCTTATTCAGTTGTGATCCAGCATTTATTAATAGAGACATTGATTTTGTCTATTTGTTCGAACCTTTTCTTAATGATAATAAAGAAGTTCATTTCGTTAACTTGCCTGAGTCTCTGCAACATGAGTATATTTGACAAAAGTATTCAACCTTGGTACTATGATACTCAACGATATTTCGAACCGGTGAAGTTTTGGAAGAAACAAGCAGAACAAACAAGATAGTCGTTCAGTAATGGGAAATTGGGTAGTAAGGCTGTCAGACTTGGAAGGGAATGAGTTCACCAAGCCGATCAATGTTGACAGATTGAAGCAATATTTTGCCTGAGACTGAGCAGTCACCAAGAGAATTGGCAGAAGACCTAACCCGACGGGATAGGAAACACATGCATGCATGCATACACGTAACTCATTTTGCATTCCTTTTGTGTTTGTTTTGTTTTGTGTTCACATGTTTTGAAGAAGAAAATGGAAAGCGGCAAAGACAAGCCATTCAGAAACAGCGAAAGCACAATATCAGATTCGGGTAATAATCCTAGGGCTGATGCCCATATTGGTGTCAGATGTGGGTAGTAATCCAAGGGTTGAGGCCCACATTGGTGCTAGTTTTGGGGAGGGGTCCCAGGGCTGAGGCCCACATGAGTTTGAGTCTCAGGAATGGATCTTAAGGGGCGAAGCCCACATTATCAGAAGATGACGGAAGAATTCTGTGGAATGAGTGAAAAAAAAGAGAAAAAAAAGAAAAAAAGAAAAAAAAAAGGAGAGAAAAAATGAGAGGAAAATCTTTCATAGTTAGAGATATGTCCGGTGATGATATTTTTTGTTGTAGGGAGAAGCTTTAGAAACAATAAGTGCGAGACATGCTATCGTCTGGTATTCTGAATGGATTGATCTCAGTTGGACTCGTGAGCACTTGATTACGGGATCTCAACAGTGGAAACCTAAGTGGTTGGCAAGATG
>SKCR01032674.1:0-32981 GCA_019454045.1 Zanthoxylum bungeanum | reverse complement strand
TAGTTCTATGAGGTCCATGGGACTCAAATGATAGCCGATATTGATGAACTGGCTAATATGGTATAGTCTTGGAGGCTGAGCTGGCTATAGATGTACTTCTACAGTCACTACCCGATACTTGGAAACAGATTGTCATCAATTACCAAACTGATGAATTCGGATGACACTCTTGGAGAGTTATTGTCGATTCTCAAGGAGTCAGAGAAAGAACTTCTGAAAGGCAACAAGCGCGAGGCGCACTTTGCAAAACATCTCAAACGCCGAAAGCTGGGCTCAAGGCAACTGGGGGTGTTAAGAAGAAAAAGCATAAGAACAAAGGCAAGGCAAGTCAACAAAGGCTTCTGGGAAGCCAAGGGACAAGTCTCAAGATGTTTGCCTGAAATGCGGCAAGAAAGGTCACTGGAAGCGTGACTGCCGCATGAACAAGGGACATAAGGAGGACATACAGGCGGGCAAGGCACCAGCCTCAGGTATGTTTGTTATTGAGATAAATATGACTACTTCTAGTCTTAATAAAAATTGGATTTTTGATTCTGGCTGTGGTTCTCATATTTGTACTGATGTGCAGGATCTGCATGATAGCAGGAGACTGGCTTCGGGGGAGGTTGATCTACGAGTTGGAAATGGAACTTCTGTTGCTGTTTTGGCCGTAGGCACTTTTGTTTTGGAACTGCCCTCGGGGCATGTACTTAAACTTTTGAACTGTTATTATGTTCCTAGTTTAACTAAGAATATAATTTCTGTATCTTTGTTAACCCAGTATGGGTACACTTTTGTATTAAAAACACCAGGTGTTATTTATATAAAAATGATGCAGAAATTTGTAGTGCTGATGCAAATAATGGTCTTTATATTTTGAATATAAATGAATCTCCAAAATGTAAAATAACAAACAAAAGGCTCAAAATGAGTAATCCAAAGGAAGAAACTTATTTGTGGCATTGTCGTCTGGGACACATCAACAAGACTCGCATATCCACACTTTCGAAGAGTGGGTACTTGGACGGATTTGATCCAAATTCATATGACGTCTGCGAATCCTGTTTATTAGGCAAAATGCCTAAATCACCTTTTAGTGGAAAAGGTGAACGCGCCACTGAACTGTTAGCCCTCGTTCATAGTGACGTTTGTGGGCCCTTGTCTAGCCAGGCTAGAGGTGGATATCGATACTTCGTAACCTTTACGGATGATGCATCACGTTATGGTTATGTGTATCTAATGATGCAGAGTCGGAAACTTTTGAGAAATTCAAAGAGTTTCGACACGAAGTTGAAAAACAAACAGGCAAGAGTATTAAAACATTACGGTCGGACCGTGGTGGCGAATACTTAAGTAATGAGTTTCAAGATTACTTGAAAGAATATGGTATTCTTTCACAATGGACTCCTCCTGGAACACCACAATTAAATGGTGTGTCTGAACGGAGAAACCGTACCTTGCTTGACATGGTAAGGTCGATGATGAGTCGCACTGAGCTACCATGTATACCAACCAAGTTTGGACACTGGTTGATGCACCAGAAGGCGTAAAGCCTATTGGATGCAAATGGGTCTTCAAGAGGAAGACATACATGGATGGCAACATACAAACGTACAAAGCTAGGCTTGTAGCGAAGGGGTATCGTCAACAACTTGGAGTTGATTATGACGAAACTTTCTCACCCGTTGCCATGATTAAATCCATTCGGATAATGCTTGCAATAGCTGCATATTACGATTACGAATATGCAGGGATGGACCGTTAAAAACCGCTTTCCTTAACGGAAACCTGTTAGAGGATGTTTATATGCAACAACCTGACGGTTTTATCGCACCAAGACTTGCAAACAAGGTTTGCAAGTTAAATCGGTCCATTTATGGACTGAAGCAAGCATCGAGGTCATGGAACCAATGTTTTGATGAGGTCATAAAGAATATGATTTCATTCAAAACGTAGATGATCCTTGTGTATATAGGAAGGTTAGTGGGAGTGCACTGACTTTTATTGTCCTTTATGTCGACGATGTATTGCTTATAGGCAATGACATTCCCATGTTAACGTCGTGTGAAAGCTGGCTTTCATTGAAATTCTCCATGAAAGATCTGGGAGAAGCAGCTTTTATTCTAGAAATAAAGATCTACCGGGATAGATCTAGAAGGCTACTTGGACTCTCCCAGAGTACATATATTGATAAAGTGTTGAAGAGATTCAACATGGATCAGTCCAAGAGGGGACTGTTGCCAACATCACATGGCGTCTTTCTATCTAGGGACATGTGTCCTAAAACACAAGATGAGAGAGACAACATGAGTCGGACTCCGTTCGCCTCGGCAGTCGGATCGATCATGTATGCCATGATATGTACACGACCTGATGTGTCCTATGCTTTGAGCATGTGCAGTCGATATCAGGCCGATCAAGGACAGGATCACTGGATGGCGGTTAAGAGTATCCTTAGGTATCTTAAAAGAACTAAGGATGTTTTCTTAATCTATGGAGATGGAGAACTTGAGGTATCTGGATATACCGATGCAAGTTTCCAAACCGACAGAGACGACTTTAAGTCGCAAACCGGGTACATATTTTGCTTGAATAACGGAGCAGTGAGCTGGAAATCTTCCAAGCAAGATACTGTTGCCGATTCAACAACTGAAGCAGAGTACATTGCAGCAGCTGAAGCAGCAAAAGAGGCAGTTTGGATCCGTAAATTTCTAATTGGATTAGGAGTAGTTCCGTTAGCAGCTGAGCCCGTTCCATTGTATTGTGACAATAGTGGGGCTATAGCACAGGCTAAGGAACCAAGGTCTCATCAACGATCCAAACATGTTCTTCGACGATTCCATCTGATTCGAGAGATCATACATCGTGGCGATGTGAAGATCGAAAAGATCGCATCAGAGGATAATATTGCAGATCCGCTGACGAAGGCTATTCCTCGGGAAAAGTTTGAGCGACATATACATAGTTCAGGTATTAGATGCTTGAGTGACTGGCTATAGGCCAAGTGGGATATTGTTAGACAGTAATGACCCATAGCGTCACTATTTTGTAAATGATATTGTATTATTGTACAAAATTAACTATGTAGTAATGAAATTGCCTTTTACCGTTTTGTAATTTATTTACTTTGATATATAAATGGTAAAAGTCCCTATGATTAGTTCCGGATTGTGATGATATGAGACAGTATCAATCCATAAAGGTTTAATCATTAAATATCCCTAGTCGTAGTATTATCGAGATCGGACATCGATAATGCGGAATAGACTAGTACTGCACTCGTGCATGTTGTGAGGGCACAACGGCATAGTTCTCATATATTTAAGTATAGGATACTTATGCAAGTGCGGTAGGAGGTTGTGTTTTACCGATGGTACGGAAAACAGCTTCGCTCTGGATAGACCCCGCGGAGTCCCATTGGTAGTATGTCTGCGTGTCTATGGGAGTCCGCTTCAGGGTAGGTGCATATTATCTTAACCTGAGACTTGCATCGCTAGTACTTACGACAATCGGTAAACTTTAGTTTTGGTGGTCCAGGGCTTTAACGGGTTCTGTGTACACCTCTTATGGGTTTATCGAGAATCGTAGTGTATTGGATGTGATGTCAAGATGGAAGTATCACTTCAGACATATGGAGAAGATGATCGCGAGGGATACAGAAGTAGTACTCTATAATGGTTGCAACCATCGGGATAATATGACTAGGTCAGGATTATCCGATTTAAAGAGACTGGTTGCTTGATGTCCGATATGTGTATCGTACGGGGCAGACACATCTCCAGCCCCAGGCCTTACATGTGATCATCCGATACTGGTTCCATATACACTATACTACGGTATGCTACGCCTGTTATAGATCTTATATTCCAATAAGAATATTTCTAGAGATTGGGTAGACATGGCGTTTTGCTAGAGGCTAACCTTGTCTTGTAAATCGGGAAAAACGTAGTACTTGGTACGTACGTGTTCGGATAGTTCGACAACCGGATTTACTGCCAACATATCTAGGGATCTCTTGGGTCGCTTCCCGAAGATTCACCAATGACGTATGATTCAAACTCGATTAATCTTGGATTAATTACGGAGAGACTTTATCTTGGATAAAGTACTATATAAAGAGAGAGAACGGTTAATTTGGAATTAATCGTAAAATTATTATATTCGATATAATAATCGAAATTCGATTTCGACGCGAAATTAAAATTAGATTTTAATTCGGGCAAACGAGTTAATTTAGAATTAATTCGTTAGCGACGTAAATAATAATTTCGCTAGGCGCAATTATTTATTTAAATTCGATTTAATTAACGTCGCGACGTAAGTTCGGTATTTCGGAAATATCGGACCCGAACGCGTGAGTGCACGTGGGCCCACTTTCATTTGGAAACGTGTGGGGCCCACATGACACATGTCATTATTTGCATTATTTAATTATTGATGTATTGCATGGAGATAGTGTACAATGCACTCAAGGGTTTTGCATGGAAATTGAGTGTTTGACACTCTAAGCCTTTGCATGGTTTGTGTCATAAGTTTATTATTATTTAATAAATATTATGGCATAAATATAAATTGATTTTTGTAACAAAAAAATCATATCTCTCCTCCCTCTCAAATTACCGAAACTGTCACAGTTTCACAGCTCTCCATTTTTCAGGTTTTTGTTGCAAAAGCTTGAAGATTTTGTGATTGTTTGGAACATTAAATCACATTCAAGGCTAGCACCTTCAAGGGATCATACAAAGGTGTTATGGGAAACTCATCTTAGAGCTTGGAAGGATCAAACATTGCTTGGAGCTTCTCTTTTCTGCTTGGCCGAATCCTTCACTGCACAAAGGAGAAAGTTTTGTTTCATCAACGCATCCGCATTGAGTATGATTCCGCCATACTTCAATATTGTTCATTCTTTTATATATTTTGCTTGAATCTTTTGATCTTGGGACATGGATTAGATTTTCCAACAAATAATTTATTCGGTAATTTTAAAAGTTTTTTAAAAAATATGATTCGCCTGAACAGCGCTTCCGTTGCGGCCTTCACATAAAACCCCAAGAAATTGTTATCAGAGAAGGTCTGATGCTTCATCCATTACATTATTCATGCTTGATATATGATATATAATCCAATTTTAATGTTCGAACATGCATGTAATCTATATGTTTCTTGACTTTTCGGTTCTATGCTAACAGAAATGTAACAGAAATTTAATGGTTAAATTGAGTTTTTTTTTCTAAGGAAGAATTGAGTTGTTTAGAAAATGATTTAGATTAAAATTCTGCATTTGATGTGGAGCAATGTGTAACGATCGGTAGTTTTTACTACTGCATACAGTGGTACTGTTATGTACAGGATGAAGGCACATAAAATAAATTATGTTGAGACTCAAATATAATCATGGAATGACTTTGGGGACAATCGGTAAATTCCTTAAAGTCCCGGGACGGGACTGTACAATGTTCCCATTTGGACAGCCGTGGTATTTGGGGCATAAATATCTCATACAAACTCCAATTGTTATGAACTTTATATCTTCGAAAATCCGAAATCGAGACCAACAACTTCCACGTTGAACATTTTCCCAAATTCGGATCAAAATCTGGTAAAAAATGCAAGTCAAAATTCAGATGAATATTAAATTCGGGGTCAAATAGAAAAATCTCAAACCTTCTACATCTTTCCACATTTTTCTCCATATTTCCAAATATAAAAAAAGACCCTAGTATATAAGAGCACACTATTCACAAATACCCAAATTTGAAGTAAAAATGGAAAAGAAAGAAAGGAAACTGCCGAGAGGAATTGGATAAAGAAAAGAGAGAAGAAGAAGAAGAAGAAAAATAAGAAGAATAAGAACAACAACAACAAGAAAAGAAAGAAATAAAAAAAAAAGGGAGGCAAGTAAGTAAGCTTAGCAACAATGGAGGGCTTAGAGAATGAAAAAAAATCAAAGAAAAAGAGGTAAAACCCATTTGACCAAAATCTTGAATTATTTAATTTTGAAAGCATAATGGTAAAATAGAGATGATGGTGTGATATGGAATGCATTTTAGTGACAAAAATATAAGAAAAATGATTCTTGAACTAAATACCCAAATTTGGAGGTTTTAAAGTTTGGTTAAAAATTAATGATTTTGAGGTTTAGTGAGTTGTTGAGGATGATAATTGGATATAGAACATGTATTTGAGGTCTAATGAAATGGTTTTTATGATAAAATTGATATGGAAGTATTAATGATGTATTTGGGTGAGAAACACATGAGAAAGAAAATGTAGAAACCTGGTAATCATGTGTACGTCGCGACGCAAATGGGCATGCGTCACGATGCGTGCTCGGGATCATGAGATTCGGCACTGGTTGGTTCGTGTTGCGACGCGCAAGGAGTTTGAGTCACGATGCGCACATCAGAATTTCGAAAATCAGTTGTAAATCATCCCACATCAATTTTAAACCATACCAATTCCACCCTAGAGTGTTAGAGACCACCCCTGGGGTCTCTTATCAGTTGATATGCATACATCGCATCTTATTCCAAACATGATATACTAAGTAATGATATCACAGACTCAAATTGAAAAAGTTTAGCCTAGTTCCGAAATTATCTCTTGGTATATAATCTAACCAAGTTACCACTAATAGATCATTGCAGGAGTTACATTTTCCTTCGACAAAAATGCTATAGTACCAGCCAGATTCCAAAATAGTGAGTGGACCTCTTTTCTCTACTGGTTTTATTAAGTTTTGAATACATACTTACTTTCTCTACTTTTAAGGCGTTAGCCACTTTTATTATCAGCTATGTTTTAATTAGCATATTTGAGAAATGATTCAAGTTACATTTGAGAAATAAATATTTTTCAGAACATGTTTTATGTTTTTCGTGGCATGGGGGAAAAACCCACCACGGTATGTAACTTTATACAGATTGGAATTGACGGATAGAGACATGTGCACATGTAGAGGACTGAGGGGACATAGATACGTAATACCCTCAGATCCTAGAGCATGGCTATAAGGATGGCGATACGTAACGCCCATAGACCCTAGTTTCAGAGCTTGTGAGGTAGCATAGATCCGCACCCCCAGTTCTAGTTTTGTGGCTTGGGGGACGACGATATGTAACGCCCCAATACCACCAGTTTCAAAGACTGTAGTGGCATGCTTTGGGGGATGGCGATACGTAACGCCCCAAAATCATGGATTTACGCTGCTGGCTACAGTTAGGCGTATGGGGGGACGGTGATACGTAACGCCCTCATACGTCAAGGTTTTTCAGATACAGAGTAACTCACAGTTATCATATTTTCATAACATAGTTTTCAAAAATCAGATTTTAGAAATAGTTTGCAGAAAATAGAATTTCAAAAGCAGTTTTTAGAAGACAAGTCTTATAAAAGAGATTTCAGAAGAAGTTTTTAGAAAAGAGTTTTCATATAAAGATGTTTATGATACTATGGTTTTGAAACCAAAAGCTTTTATATCAATTTTCAGTTTTTCGTTCACTCACTTAGATCGTACAACGATCTAACCCCCCCACTCCTAGTGTTTGTTTTGCAGGTATTATAGGAGGACGAGCTCGAGAGGACGGATACTGATGGCAGTCACTACTCACTAGTGGGTCTAAGTTCATCAGTCAGAGTATGAGTTCAGTCAAGTCAAGCAAAGTTTAGTTTTAGAAAATTGTATAGTAAAGTTGTGTGTTCAGTACTAAAGTGTAGAGTCGAAATGTATGTGACGTTAAGTTTATATGAGTATGAAATCTTTTACATTTTATGTTAAGGTTTGGGCAATGGTCCCATGTTCAAGTTATAGTTGAGTTAAGACAGTTGTAAAGTATACAATTAGTATGTCAGAGGCTCAGGGGAATAGTACAGCCTATTCCCCACCAGTAACATCTCCGGATCGGGGATGTTACACTATGCTTCCTTGAGGAATATCCCCACTTAAAATAAGGTTGTAAAGTAACATATATTGGATGCATGTTTCTTGGTCCGTCTTGTCAATACGGTTTATTGATAACTTTCTATGGTTGCATCCAAGATCGTGCCAAAGCAGTGACGGTGTAGTTGATAGAATTTTATCCATGCCGGTTGTATATTGATAGTAGACAAATTCAAGTGAGAGTGGAAATTCTGAACCTACCAAAGCTACCAGGACTACATCGGTAGCTTGAGTTTGTCATTGGGAAATGAAGCCTTGATACGTCTCCTTATGAACATGCCAAAGCTGTCATAACGAGAAACGGTGAGGACCAAAATTGGGAGTCACTAGTGAGTGATTAACAATGAGTTGTCTACCTAATGAATATACGTAGCCGAGATCATGCTAAAGCTGTGAGTCGAAATATATTCATGGGATCCTACTCTCACTATGGAATTCTATTTAATTATTGAATTCTCGTTCTCCGATGGGGATTACGGTATTACGTAAAGTTGTGGGAGACACTGCTGGGTTAAAAATCCATAACTAAAGCAGTGTGTAATTCTATATGGAATTTGCTGCTTTTGTTTTCCTTTATTCTATATTGTTTATAGAATTACACTTCTAATCCATTGCATAGCATATTACTTGAATATATTTTCTGACTTTACTTATGTTAGACTTAGATATTGTTAGATTAGTAAAAACCATCGGGAACTGTTGTTCTGATTTTCTTAAAAAATCAAGATGGTTGTTGACTTAGTTACTAAGTCACGATTACTAATCTAAATAGATATATATTTTGGATATAGTTATCTAGTAAGAATAGTTTCTTATACACTAAGAATGGACTTGAATTAGTTCATGTCTCGAGATTCTTGACCGGCATTAGGAAAACCCCATTAGTATTTGTTTATCTTATAATGACGTTTCTTGGCTTTAGTGACTTTTAGATGTCACATGTCTGACACAGTTTCCAAATCAATTATTTACAATTATTGTAAATATTGAAGGCAAATTATAAAGCTTAAGAATAAAATATGTATTTTGTGTATAGAGAATATCGATTCTCACATATGACAACTGTAGGTATTAGATACCAGATCTCCCATCTAATTATTTAAAATATTGTTTAATGATTGTTTGATATTTGATATTTGATATCTGAACTTGCGACTATTGGATAGTTACTTGTTCTTTATAAACAGTTGTTACATATTTTAATATGACTATTAGGGTCATTAATGAAAAGATAAATATTAATAAAATGTTCGGTTAACTAAATAACTTAGAACAATGTTTTATGAGATTTTATCACATAAGCATAATCTGCTTATTCCATATGGTAAAGGATGGTATGATACGAGATCACACCAAATATACTTATATATTTAATGAATATTGTATTCAGGATGTGATTAAATCTCATTTAACCAATGATCATCATTGGACCACAAGAATTATTAAATTAATACATTGGATGTATGTAGTTTGATGAATTATAAATTACCTTGGATAGTTTTCTTTACTCCGTAACTTAGTTAATGAATTGTCATGACTTAGTTGTGTGTGTCTAACTGTATATATATTGAACGTCTTGAATGGTTCAAGAACTTTCAATATGTTTCTGATGAAATGAGGATAGAATATTTTGAATGGTTCAAAGGTATTCTATTTGAAGTATTGAAAACTATATCTTTAAATTCATTGTGAGTCTTTGAATTGTTCAAGGTTGTTTGATATGATCAAACATATGAATTTAAGGCAATTAGTTCTAAAGTTATTTAATGAATGTGATTCTTACTCAATATTAAACTTCCAACATTCAATTTTGATGGAATTGGTCAGTGAGAGTAATTGAATCTTATATAATTTGATTTGTTGATATTGAGTGTTACCGAATTTGTTTTTCAATACTCTTAGGGTTATGCTCCAGTAACACTAATTCATCTCTTTATTTAAGGTTCCATTCGTTCCTACAGTTACATATATGATATGTATAGTAGAAAATTCGAATCTTGAAAAGTTTGAGATTTGAAACTTTCTTTTGTATAATTGTTATATAATTGAAAGTACTTGCGCCTCAGAGGTACAAGTAAGGTTTGTCATTTATTCTATTTAATAGAATATTATATTCTATTAGATATAATATCTTTTCTACGATCCCGAGTAATAAAATTATTTTATTGCTTGGTATGTAACATCAGATGTTGACAGTTGTAGAAAAGACTTGACTTATTGAAGTCAAATGTGAGAATGATAAACTATAAGTGGAACTACATAATTAATAAGATGAAAATACCCTTAGACTTCTTCTGTATAAGTTTAATATGATGTCAGAATCATTTGCGAAGTATTTGATACTTCTTGGTTCTGTTGTTTTCTTATCGAAGAAAATTATCCTGTAACTTATAGTGTGAGCGATATTTGATTTCGATTTCGGAAGTTAGCATTGAATCATATATCTAAGAATGTTCATAGCCTACTACGATCAAGTTTTGAACTTGATTAAGCTTTTGCTATGAATTGTTCATAAAATGTGCAAATTATTTGCGCAACAAAAGCAAAGTGAGCTTAATAAATGTTGACCTTTATAGTATGACAGTGAGAAAAGTTATACTCAGTGATCTATTGTAGATTCTGAGAAAACTTGTCTCAAGTCGCACTAATTGAATAATTAAAGATTTGTTGGTCAATGTAGATATTAAACTATGTATTTTGGCTAAAGAATGCAAAGTGGCGTTTCAGAATGTTTTCTTCGAATGAGAAATCTGTTGTGGTTTCTTTCTTTGAAGAGTTCATTCTAAAATGGCCCTAGAGTTTGTATTCTACTAAAATCACAGTTTGATATAATAACTTCTAGAGCCTATTGTAGACTCAAATAAGTTTTCCGAAAATCTTTATTCTCTAATTTTGATACAGTCAGATTGTCTGATTTTATCAAAGCATAGAAAATACTTATTTGATAGTAAGGTCAATAGGAGTGTACAAATTTCTTTCTAAAATTATATATCCTAATGATATTATCATTATTAAAGTAAGAATGAGATGTTTGTAAAGTAAAACATTTAGTTAAGTCTTCTTTTCTCCATGTTAGCAGTGAAAGTAGTCTCTATTATATATGATATAAAACTAAGAGACTTGTGAGAGATTCCCATTAGTCACGTATTAGATATGATCTAATAAAGGACACAGTAAGACTATATATATGACAGTTAGTATAACTGTTTGACAGTTGACGTGTCTTTTATACATATAGTATTAATCTTTCGTAAAAGATGATACCTTTGTCGAAAATGAGATAGATTAGAATGTCTAGTCAATCTTATGCATCATAGGATGATGGCATAATGAATACTATATTATATGTGATTAAAGATATCAATTTAATTATAATTGTTATGAGTTATTTTGATATGCTGTAGACCATAAGATGTGTCTTGAAACATGTTTTTTGTGATCTTTGAGATATTAAGAACGAGTTTCTTATTCATGGAGAATATAGTCCGCAACCATTAGGGTCGGATTAGTATTGAGTCTAATTATGACGTTAGATGGTCTACATCATATAAAGTCAGAAAAAATGTAGTGGGAGTGTCACCGTTGATTCTACTGTATTAGTGGAATTCGTTGCAACTTATAAAGTATTGAATTATGAAGTTGCATAATGACCTTATAGATTATAAGTTTTCATATTAGTGTAGTGCTTGCGGTTGTCTCATAGTATTTAGATTTGATCTCTAAATACAAAGATAACTCATTAGCTATAGCACAATACTGATATAGCGTCTGAGTCATATTGATATGGAATTTGGATTCTACAAAATATGAATGATGCTGGCTAAGGAAAACGATTGAGTTTTTTGGACGGAATCAATTTCTTAAAGCGTGCTTACTTGTTGTTGCCTACCTCTTGAGTGATAGATGAGCTCTTGAGGGCCATGAGTATGTGATATACATTGAGATGTGTATATGATACCGTGTATTGGCACTAGAGCAAGTGGGAGAATTTGTTAAGGTTGGTGCTCAGAGTGCCAATCCGGATCGTATTTATGTCTGATTCATACATACGAATAATTCAATTTTCCGTAATATTACTTATTTAATGGTAGCACCTCTTGTCTTTTATAAACATATTCGATCTAATTACGATTAGATATCTAATTCTGATTAGATTGAAACTAAATCTAAATCTGATTTAGTGATATGTGTAGATTAGACAAAGACCCTAGGATTTACAATGTAGTGTACAGTTACAACGTAGTTTCTAATTGACTTTGGGAAGCGCACTATAAGTTGTATATTCTAAAATAAAGTTTCTGGTCAAGATTTACTAACACGGGTCGGTTAGTAAAATCCGCTGAGACCAGTACATATCTTATATCGTGACTTGGTCCGATGGTTTATCCCAATGAACCATGAGTCTCGGGAGACTCGTATAGACATGTAGGTGTTTATTTGATAAACACTGAACGACTCACTGAAGATTTCCTAATAGATGGTGTAGACACTGCATTTTTGCATAAGCCCGATGATGAGCCTCGTATGGATGCACTACCTGAAAAGTTGTGGAAGTCACGGGAAATGAATGTAGGAAGGAAAGAAAGCCTTTTAAGAATTAGCACCACATCGGATTCGAACTCGCTAGCCCACCTCAGATTCGCTCAGTCAGTTTCTGTTTCCAAACCTTAGCCTTGGCCCAAAACCCCTGCAACCTATGAAAGCCAATCCACGCCAAACACCACACCAAAAGCCCATGTGCAAGCCAACATCAAGCCCACATGCCCAAGCCTTCCAAATTAGCTAAAATCACTTGCAAAATACATGTGAAAAATCCCTCAAATCACCTTCTAATTTAAGAAGATTTGAAATCTCTTCCTCACCAAAATTCATAAGATTCTTCCAAAATAAATATTCCTCATATCAACATGATCTATTTCCAAGATTAGGGGATCCATTGGCATTATAAAAAGATAACAAAACTAAAACCTAAGGACTTCTCTTTCAAGACACACACGGCTCTCCTTCTAAAACACACACACCACGGCAATTCACAAGAAAAAACAAAACCCTAAGACTCTCTTTTCACGACAAAAATAAACAAAAACCTTGGAACCTCTTCTCTTTCTTCTTCTTGACCGCCAAAACAAACACTAAACAACAAAGCCACCACCAACCAAACAAAAGCCAAACAAACAAAACACAACCAAATAAAAGCCACCCATAACCGAACAAAAAAAGCAACCAAAACTTCCCACCACTTGAACAAAAGACAAACAACACAATCCTCAAGAAGCCGCCACCAAACACAAATAAAAAAAAATAAAAAAAAATAAACAACTACCGAATAAGAACAAAAAAAAGTAGAGTGAAGCAAATGTGAGCAGCGTGGACGTGGAAAAAGAAGTAGCATGAAGCAGGCGTGAGCAGCGTGGTCGTGGAACTAGTAAGTGGCGTGAAGTAAACGTGAAGCCAGAAGACATCTGGACGTGATAGCTTCTGGACGTGAAACAACCAGCGTGAGACAGCCTAAATCAGTCCCAAAATAGTCCATGAAATAGTCCAAAAACAACCCAAAAACAGTCCATAAACAGTCCAAATAGCGCAAAAAATAGAACAAAAAATAGCAAAAACCGCAGCCCAGGAACCGTAGAAAACAGCCTCGGAAACAGCAAAAACAATAGCCCCTAAAACACAAAAATATAGCAGCCCAAAAAATAGCAAAAACAGCAGCCTAAAAATAGCAAAACAGCGAGCAGAAACGGAAAAACATTGAGCAAAAATAGCGAACAAGCAAACCAGAAAACAGTAAGCTTTAATCCTTCCGGCGATGGCCTAACGCACTTATGAGAAGCAACTTAAAAGGTAAGACTTGAGGGCACCCTTTACTATATTTAATTTGTTGTTCTGGACGCGGCATGCCTGGTTTGATGTGATCTTTCTTTGACGTTCCGTTATTTATCTTTTTTGTTATTTATTTACTTATTCTTATTTTATTATTTCGCATTTAGTTTGTTATTTATCTTTTTTATTTCCCCTTTATTTTATTTATTCATGTTGTTCATTATCCGCATATGCTTTATTTTATTATTTTGTTATTTACGTCGCATTAATGTCTATGTGTGTTATTATCCCTTGCAGTATATCAGATGGAAACCCATACATAGATTCCATAGCCAAATCCGAATGGATGGTACTGCGGTCTGTACTTGGGATACAAATCCACGTACCACTCGGGATATATCATACAACCGTTATTAACCCTCTTTTGTTTACTATTTATTTATTACGCTTTTCCTGCCTTCTTTTATTATAATTTTTGTTATCCTACCTTGTATTTTCTTAATTTAATTTGCTTTTATTTATATTAATGTTTATGGGTGTGTAAATTTGTGTGTTTATTTGAATTATCTTGCATGAACTGCATAAGACTTGGCTATACCATTGTTTGAACCCATCCATTATATTGGCATAAGTAAGGGACTATTCTGAACCCAACGGTTTGAGGTCTTCCCTTACGAGGGGTGAGTGCGACCTTAAACCTTTTCCCAGTTCACACTGGGTGGCGACTCCTTTATTCTCCAGTTTATTACCCCGTGGGCTACTCTGTACTCTCTACGGGCTTCGATCCTAACAGTGTCATGGTCGCCGACCATCATAGGCATAGCGGTAAACCTCGCTTCACTCCTACAGATGGTACACCAACGTCAATAGGAATATGAGCGAGCATAATGGTCCTTCGACTTGAGATACCACTGTGGATATATGAGTTATCCTCCACACTTTGATGGCAGTCACGTAACCGATCTATTTAGATCAGACCTCCGCCTGTTTGTTGGGTGTGGACTGATGCTCATGATATCTTGTGCGTATCAAGATAGAATCCGTCAGTCCTGTGTACAAGACATAAGTGTCCTCACATGTTTACGATCTAGTAAATTCATGGCCGTGGTATAACTTCGGAAGTCAGGTCCGAGTGTTATTTGGAGATCGTAAATTCAAAGTCAACTATATTATACCGAAAGGATTTTACATTTTATCTATATCCCAGGTATAATATGGATAGCCTGTGACAGAGGGATTATATGTAAGCAATGACCTCGACTTGCATAGTTTAGCGAGATTATCCGTGGTCGTCATAATTCATGAGTGGGTGAATTATGGACACGAAATTGGATTTCGTGACGGATAAACCTAAACTTAGAGAGTCCCACAATATGAAGTGTACTCGTTGAGCACTTGGGCAATGTGTTATGAATAATACAGATTATTCATAATACTTCATCAGATTAAATGAGTTAATTCGAATCGTTTAATCGGTTAAACGATAACACATGCATTAGGGGATTTTGGTCATTTAATAATTATTGTGTATTTGTATTTGATACATAATATGATTAGTTACATATTAATTAATTGTCAAATAAGACTTTGACACATGCCATAAATATATGTATTTGTTATTTAATATAAATAAAAATACATATATATATATATATAATAATTATATTAATTAATTATTTAGATATTTAATTGTTAAATATTTGAATAGTTAAATAATATCCATATTTCATAAATGTTATGAAATATGTTTAATTATTATTCATACACATGACATGATTTAATTAAGCTAAATGTGTACAAATTTGATTTGCTACCAAAAATCTTAATTTCATTTAATTGGATTAAATTTTGAAAATGACAATTATGCCCCTATAGAGTCGGTCATGGGCATGTTTAGGAACTTGAAAGTTTTGTTTTCTCTCGCATAATCCCTTATGGCCGAACCATCTCCAAAGAATAGCCCAAATACCCTGGGCTGTCCGGAGTAGAACATCATAGAATTTCATAACGAAGTTTCGAAGAATTTACCGTTTATCCCCCAAAGTTGTTTCATGAATGTACATATGCTCGAACATAATTTATGTTACATAACACTCATTCCGCGATGGAGCAATACTACAATACAATAGTAGTAGAGATTACCGTTTGTTACAAGTAATTATTTTTAGGTTTCAAATTTATTTTACATGGTCCATGCATCATGTTTAATTTTATGCCAAAATGCTTGTGATAATATTAATATGCAATGATTGAATTTAAAATGCATGTTTGTTAATTAAAATTTCAGTAATTTTCTCAAATTATTTCCTTACTTGCTAACGATAAAATACAAGAGAAAGTTACATTAAATGAATAGTAACATAAACACTGTCATGGTATTTTGAAGACCTTAATTATAACTTGAAGGAGGAGTGTCCTCCAGAGCCAAGCTGTTGTTAGTGTCCTAGACATGCCACAGAATCTCTAATCATGATTGGTGTGTGAATAATCAAGAAAGTTTGTGGAAAAAACTTACATTGATTGGATGAGATTCAAAACTTTTCTTTGTTGTAGAAGAAGCTCCAAACTTTCTTTTGAATTCCAAACTCAAGGGTGAGTTTCCCTATCACCTTTCTTTGACTCCAAATTGCTAGCTTTGCCCAAAAATGTAACAAAAATTTCTCCTCCAAGGAAAAGAGAGGGACGACAATAGAGGGTTTAGAAGTGAGAGAGAGATGTGAATAGTAAAGTCTAATAATACTTATTACAAAAGTTGTGTGTGTTGACTTGTAAGTTGTTTGAAAAATATGTGTATTTTGTGTTTAAAAGATTAAACACTATTGCCAACTACCACCATCACAAATAGTGACTAGTGATATAAGTGAGTGGGTCCCACCACTTTGAATTCAAATTCAAGTTGACTTACACAACACATTTTGGGCTCGGGTTCGTTTAATCCGATTAAACGAATTTTCCGTCGTGACGTAATTAAATCTTATTTAATTAAATAATAATATCGAGCAAAATTATTACGAAAGTCGCTAACGAATTAATTCCAAACTAATTCGTTCGCTTGAATTAAAATCCAATTTTAATTCCGTATTGAAATCCAATTTCAATGAATATATTCGATATATTATTTTAGCCCAATAAATTAAATAGTAAAATCCAATTTAACTATGAAATTATTTTGCCGATTAATTCAAAACTATTCGCGTTCTCTCTTCTACATGAATTAATCCCAGATTAATTCTTGAGGTAATTAATCCATATTAATTTTCTCTCCGATAATTAATTCCAGATTAATTCTTGCCGTAATTAATCTCAGATTAATTTTCTCTCTCATAATTAATCCCATATTAATTCTGTTCGAGTCAATGTCATCGGTGAATCTTTGGGAAGTGACCCAAGAGATCTCTGGATATGTTGGTAGTAAATACGGTCATCAGACTATCTGAATACGTGCGTACCCGGTACCATGTTCTTACCGATTTACAAGACATGGTTGGCTTCTATCAAAGCACCGTGCCTACCCAATTCTCCAGAAATATTCAACGAGGAATATATAATCTTTATCAAGCATCGTATACGAAGTATTGCATATTACGATCCAATATCGGATGTCAATTGTGTCTGCCCCGTACGAAGCATATATCAGATCACTAGCAACTAGTCTCTATAATCGGATAATCATGACCTAGTCATACTATCCCGATAGCTGCAGCATTTAAGAGTACTAGTTATGTATCCCTCTGTGATCCTCATCTCCATATGACTGAAGTGATACTTCCATCTTGACATCACACCCAATACACTACGATTCTCAATAAACCCAGAGGAGGCGTACACAGAACCTGTTAAAGCTCCGGACTTCCAAAACCAAAGCGTAATGATTGTCGCAAGTATTACCGATGCAAGTCTCAGGTTAAGACCACATACACCTATCCTTATTCAGATTCCCATAGACACATAGACATACTACCAATGGGATTCCGATGGGTATATCAAGAGTGAAGCTATTCCTATTGGACAATTATGACCCATAGCGTCACTATTTGTACAGATCACTGTGTTGTTGTACAAATTAACTATGTGACAAAAGAGATTGCACTCTTATCATTTATGATTAGATCACCAAGATGTATAAATGATGAGAGGTCCCTATGATTAGTGCCTGGATTGAGAATGATATGAGACAATATCAATCCATGAAGGCAGAATCATTAAATTCCCTAGTCAGAGTATTATCGAGATTGGACATCGATAAATATGTAAAAGACTAGTATTACACTTGTTGATGGTGTTTTCAGGCACTATGTTATTTAAGCAGCACGACATGGGTAAAAAAGGTAATTCACTTCTCAGTCAAGATTATTAATGCCGACCCGACCACTAAAGAGTCAACTGTAAGGGGCCGGGAACTTTACGGTTAGTGACCGAGCACTTGAGTTCAAGATGACCGGGCAATTATCAGGTCGACAGTAGCATTCTCAGTACAAAAGACTATTATGACCGACCACATGAAGACCGACCTCGTGAAAACCGAGCATAGGGCAAGACATGTTCGGGAAGATAATGCATTATATCCATACAAGATAAGATAATAAAGTTATCATACTTTCATGGGGTAAACTAGTAAGTCAATGTCCTAGTATGATAAATGAAGTAAATGTAGTTTTTGACTAGGAATCCTTATGGGAAAGGGAAATTGTTTCAACTAGGAAACCCTTGTAAAAGAAGGAATCTGATTTCTGCACTATTATAAATAGGAGGGTAGAGTATGCTTAAGCGGAGGAGAATCAATAATAGGCATCATAATCATTACCATCAGACTTGTAAAAAACTAGAAGCAGAGCCGAGAAGCGTGTTTGAGTAATAAAAGTATCATCCTTTTTGTGCCCGTGGACGTAGGTCGGACCAAGATCCGCCGAACCACGTTAAATCTCCTTGTCGATTGGCGTATGATTTGTCTTTTTCTAAGTTTGCTTTTGGTTCCCCATAACCAAACAAATTCACTATTGAGGGAGGATTGTCTCGGGAGTAATATTCTCATATTGCCCTGAGACCAAAATCAGCAGTCAACAGTTGGCGCCGTCTGTGGGGAACTCAACAAAAAGTGGTTCATGTAGTAAGACGATGGCAGAAGGCGGAAATCACCAATCGTCAGGGAATCCGGCCACAGATTAGATGAAGAAGATAGAAGAAAACATGAGGAATGACAGTGAGGATAGTCAGGCCCTCCTAAAAACCATGATGGACCGACTGGAGAGAATAGAAGGGGGGAACCACGAGAAGCCTGAAACCATAGCTAATCAAAGAATATGAGAGATAGCAGATGGAAAGAGGGTTGTGGATACAAGTGAGGACGATGGACCTAGGAGGAGGGGGTCTTACGGGATAAAATCCATAGTTGTGGAAAAAGATTCACAAACAGAGGACACATGGGAAGAAGAAGAAGGAGACATTCGACAGATTCCTCTTATGATAGTCTCCGCTACACTAGAAGAGGAGACACAGAGTACGAAGAAACTGTGCAGGAGATTCCAAGGTGTAAGGAACATCGCACCTGGGGCAACAGACACGAAGAAGATCACAGAAGGCGACATGGCGGCCCAAATAGCGAGGTAAAATCTTGGTTAAAGAAAGAGATGGCCAAGTGGGGGGCAAGCCTCAAAACAAATACAGAAGACGCCCAGGATGACAAAGAGGAATCCCCCATCACAGAAGAAATAAAATCAGCAAAATTCCTGAAAAGGTTAAACATGTCGGCCATGACGCCCTACAAAGGCCATACCGATCCAAAATCCCATATTGAGAGATTTGTACTATTGATGGAGGTCCAATGAGTGACAGGGGATGCCGTGTGCAAGTATTCCCCCTAACATTTGGTGGATCCGCCATTCTATGGTATAGAAGTCTAGCCCCAGGGAGCATCGGTAGCTTTGCACAACTCAGAAAGTCGTTCGTACGGCACTTCAAAGGGGCCTGCGTCCCTAAAAAGACAATCGGCTCGGGGCTGGAGATCGTTCCGCCGAGGCCACTTCAATAATCGGCTCGGGGCTAGAGTTCGTTCCGCCGAGTACACTTCAATAATCGGCTCGGGGCTGGATTTCGTTCCACCGAGGCCTCTTCATCGGCTCGGGGCTGGATCTCTTTCCGCGGAGGCTGCTATACTATTCGACTCAGGGTTCGGGTCACGTCCCACCGAGTCGTGCTTATTGGCCTCGGGACGGAACATTCCCCCAGAACCAAGTGTCTCTGTTAGCTCGGGGTCCTCGGAATATTCAGGGACATACTCGATGCATAGGATCCGTGAGAAGCATAGCACGAGGATGGATGATACCCCCGTGGCAATTTCTTACTCCAATGTTACCGAACATAAGGAGGAATGTGCCCTTAATGTTTCGAACACTCTCTGATCCTCACTTACCCAATGTAATGTATCCTTGGGAAAGCATAGTACGGGGAGTGATGATGCCCCCTTGACGATTGCTAGCTCCAGTGATATCGGACCTAAGGAGGGATGTGCCCTTAGTGTCCTGAACACTCTTTGATCCATTCATCATTTGGATCCAAGAGAGGCGCATCACGAGGATGCGTTGTGCCCCTGTGGCGTATGCCTACTCCAGCGCAGTAAGAAGGAGCCCCCACATAAATGCACAGGCTCCACAGTGACCTGACGTATAGAGGATGTGCCCTTACCATTTTAAACGCTCTACTGATCCAAATCCTGGTTCGCTGGGACACTGACTTGAAAGATTCAGAATTGTGTTTTGGAGACCTCGGATAGGACACTGTTTTGAGGCATCTGTGTTGTTGTTTATACTTGCGAAACGTTTTGTTTTGGGATAAGCGATAAGTCGCCCCCGCCTGTTAATTTTATTTTCCAGAGATTTGTTTTTGTTTTTCACTGGTCTGGTATGGGGACGCCCATGCCAGATTCGGTAGGGTTTCAAAAGGTTGATTCACTTCCCTTCTGAATAATTCTCACTTGATTAATCGGCTCGGGGCTGGATTCTTTCCGCCGTGGCCACTTGATTAATCGGCTCGGGGCTGGATTCATTCCGTTGGTTAATCGACTCAAGGATGGATTCGTTCCGCCGAGGTCAGATGTTTTCTTTCCGGCTCGGGTCTGCTCTTGTACCGCCGAGATCGATGTTTGTTTCAGCTCGGGGTTGGGGTACGTCCCACCGAGTCAGCCCTTCGGACTTGGGACATAACATTCCCCCAGGTCCAAGTGCCTTTCTCAGCTCGGGGTTGGGGTACATCCCACCGAGTCAGCCCTTCGGACTGGGGACGTAACATTCCCTCAGGTCCAAGTGACTTTCTCAGCTCAGGGTCGGTGTACGTCGCACTGAGTCAGCCCTTCGGACTGGGGACGTAACATTCCCCCAGGTCTAAGTGACTTTCTCAGCTCGGGGTCGGGGTACGTCCCACCGAGTCAGCCCTTCGGACTGGAGACGTAACATTCCCCCAGGTCCAAGTGCCTCTCTTCATTCGGGGTCGAGTTGCGTCCCACCGAGTCAGTCCTTCGGACTGAGGACGTAACATTCCCCCATGTCCGAGCATCTCTCACAGCTCTAGACAAGATCACATGCCACCGAGCACATCATCGTTAGCTCAGAGGCAAAATTTTCTCCTCACAATCAAGATTGGATCAGTCAGGGGTCAGGACCTCTAAACCTCTGGTACAAATATTGAGTCATTTTTAGTTGGACAACAAGAGGAACTTCATCTCCTGATGGAATGACCCAAGTAAGAAATTTGCTTGAGGTGGAGAATCGTTCGAATAGGGTCAGCATCTCCAATAACCGAGGATATGAAGATAGAAACAGAAGACTTAGTTGATGGCGAATGCAATTTCTCTGTGATTTTGGAGCGACCACCAGCAAGGCGATCAGCACACCATCTTTATATAGTTCCCGGCACCAATTTGCATACTCGTTGGAACCGAGAACTATGGGAAAAATGTTGATGGTGTTTTCAGGCACTATGTTATTTAAGCAGCACGACATGGGTAAAAAAGGTAATTCACTTCTCAGTCAAGATTATTAATGCCGACCCGACCACTAAAGAGTCAACAGTAAGGGGCCGGGAACTTTACGGTTAGTGATCGAGCACTTGAGTTCAAGATGACCGGGCAATTATCAGGTCGACAGCAGTATTCTCAGTACAAAAGACTATTATGACCGACCACATGAAGACCGACCTCGTGAAAACCGAGCATATGGCAAGACATGTTCGGGAATATAAAGCATTATATCCATACAAGATAAGATAATAAAGTTATCATACTTTCATGGGGTAAACTAGTAAGTCAAGTCCTAGTATGATAAATGAAGTAAATGTAGTTTTGACTAGGAATCCTTATGGGAAAGGGAAATTGTTTCAACTAGAAAACCCTTGTAAAAGAAGGAATCTGATTTCTGCACTATTATAAATAGGAGGGTAGAGTATGCTTAAGCGGAGGAGAATAAATAATAGGCATCATAATCATTACCATCACTTGTAAAAAACCAGAAGCAGAGCCGAGAAGCGTGTTTGAGTAATAAAAGTATCATTCTTTTTGTGCCCGTGGACGTAGTTCGGACCAAGATCCGCCGAACCACGTTAAATCTCCTTGTCGATTGGCGTATTATTTGTCTTTTGCTAAGTTTGCTTTTGGTCCCCCATAACCAAACAAATTCACTATTGAGGGAGGATTGTCTCGGGAGTATTATTCTCATATTGCCCTGAGACCAAAATCAGCCGTCAACAACACTTGTGCGGGTTGTGAGGCACAACTACATAGTTCCATATATTTGGGTATAGGATAATCATGAAAGTGTAATAGGAGGTTGTGTTTTACCGATGGTACGGGAAACAACTTCGCTCTGGATAGACCCCCTCAGAATTCCATTGGTAATCTGACTATGTGTCTATGGAAGTCCGAAATCACGATCGGTGTATTTGGTCTTAAACTGAGACTTGCACCGCTAATGCATATGACAATCTATATACTTTGGTTGAGGTCGTCCAGGGCTTTAACAGGTTCTGTGTACGCCAATTCTTAGTATATCGAGAATCGTAGTGTGTTGGGTGTGATGTCAAGACGGAAATGTCACCCCAGTCATATGGAGATGATGGTCACGTAGGATACGGACTGGTTCTCTTAAATGCTACAGCTATCGGGATAAAATGATTATGGTCATGTTTATCCGATTATAGAGACTAGTCGCCAGAGATCCGATATGTGCTTCGTACAGGGCAGACACATTTCCAGCCCTAGGCCTAGCACGTGATCATCCGATACTGGATAGAAATATGCAATACTACGGTATACTACGCTTGATATAGATCTTTATTCCTGTAAGGATGTTTTCGGAGAATTGGGGAGGCATGGCGCTTTGCTAGAGGCCAACCTTGTCTTGTAATTCGGTATAAACGTAGTACGAGGTACTTTCATGTTCGGATAGTCCGACGACCGAAATTACTGCCAACATATACGGGGATCTCATGGGTCCCTTCCCAAAGATTCACCGATGACATATAACTCGCACTCTAAATTAATCTGGGATTAATTAGAAGAGAGAGAAAATTAATCTGGGGTTTAATTACAGATATATTTTATCTGGGATAAAATATCATTAAAGATATATAACTATTAATTTGGAATTAATCGGAGAAATTAATATATTTGATATATTAAACAAAATTGGATTTCGACGCGGAATTAAAATACATTTTAATTCGGGCGAGCGAATTAATTTAGAATTAATTCGTTAGCGATGTGAATAGTGACTTCACTAGGCATAATCATTTAATTACGACGCAACAGAAATTTGTTAATTTAGAATTAGCGAACCCGAGCCCGAGATTATTTGCGAGCGCATTCGCATTTCGAATTCGAGTGCGGCACGTCAAATCAAGCGTCAAATCGCTAGTTGCATCAAGCGTCAAATCACAAGTCACTTTGAGTGATGTGACTCGACAACTTGATGGATTGAGTGAATAAAGTGGTTGGTGCCATTTATGGCTTTAAATGATTTGCTTTTTGAAAGCCAAATTCAAGTGAAATGAATTTGAAATTCAAATTAGTGTATAAGATACACAAATTTCACAAACCAAACCAATCCCTCTCACTTCATCTCTTTCTCTCTTCACGCCCAAATGGGCTAAGTTTTCCGTTTTTCTGGTTTTGAAACCGTGAGCAGTAGGGGAGCTTGGAGTGTGATTTTGTGGCAATATCACAAGTGCTAGCACACTTACGAGATATGTGAAGGTGATAGGGAAGCCTCACCATGAGCCGGGAACCATTCGACGATGCTTGGACCTTGACGAAGGACCAAAAACGAAGCCAAAACCATGAGCACAAAAACGGCAGTTCACGCAACCAGTGAGCAGATTTTTGAGTTCCGTTGCTTGCGCCGTCGCTCAACCAATCGATGTAAGTATATTGCAATTCTTTTTTTGATTTGTATTCGCACATTATTTCATGCTTATAATTGATTGGGACCTTAATCGAAACCAACAATGGCATCTAGAGCAAGGTTTGAGCATGAAAAGTTTACGGCTTAAAATTTGGGTAAAAGTTTTCAAGCATGATTGGTTGAATTGGATGATTGAGTATGCTTAAAAAAAATTTAATTGTTAATTGAAGTTTGATTTGATCAATTTCAAGAAAATTGATTTGGAATAATTTTCCCCCAAAATTGGATGTTGGCCGAAAGTTTGGTGATCCATTATGTCTTGGTGATTTTGATTTTTGATTCATTAGATGTGTTGGAAATCATTAGGGAATGTTTATTTAATGTTAAATTTGATTCAATTGGATTGGATTGAATTTGGGAATAAACCCTAATTGCCGAGAATAATAGCCCTATTTAGTCATGGAATTTTTTGATTTTAATTCATTGGATGAGTGAGAATCAACTAGAATGGTGATTAATGTCGATTGTGGAATTAATTGGATTAATTCGAATCGGACGAAAAATCCCCAAATTAGCCGAGACTTGTAGCATGTAAATTGGGTTTGATTTTAATCAAAATGTGTTGGACATGTGATGATGAAAATGAGCATGATTAGTTATGTTAATTAATGTTTTAGAAATGTTAATTGGGTAATTAATTGTGTAATGCACTTTAGGTAATTAAATGTGAAATTGGGTTTTGTGATTTAATTATAATTGGGGCCTTGAAATTGGTGAAATTGGATATGGGCTTTAATGTTGTAATTGGGCTTGTTGGGCTCTGTTGTACAAAGTTGGTTTAGGCAAAATTGGTTGATCCAATTGGGCCCAAAACCGCCTCCATAAAGCCCAAATGCGACTTAATGGACTTTAAAGTTTAATTGGGCTAATGGGCCAAAATAATTATGGGCTTATGGGGTAACTCCCGGATTGTTGGACTTTGGTTTTGGTTTGACCCGAATTGACCAAAAGTCCACGCCTTAAGAAATTAATTAAAAGCCCATTGGACTTTAATTAAATTGACGTTGGACGTTAATCAGGTTTTGAGACCCGTTGCGATTAAATTTGGAATTTAAGTCGTAAAAGTTCATTATCAAAGTGTGTTATTTAATTTGGAATTAAATATGCGAATTAGAATTGAATGCATATTAAATTGGATTTAATGATGTAGTTTAATGTAATTCGAGAATTCGTACTTTAAGTACTTATCCGCAAAACGAGTTTGACTCGAACAAAATCAAATCATTGTTTGAACATTGGATGATCACTAATTATCATATTAATTAATTTGATTAGATTGATTGATAACATGCTTGTGTGAATACATGGTTGCGATGCATGAATAATGTATATCGGATGGATATTAGATGGGTGGGTCAATTTTAGAAATTGTTGTAATAAATTCGATTTATTAATTGGACTGCATGTCCAGCCTTATTACCTCTCATTTATTTGTATTCTCTTCTCACTTATTCCCCTCAATGTAAATGAGGTTTCTTTAGAAGTGTAGTGTAACGGGTAGAAGTGATACTTGTGCTAGCGGGAGAGAGAAAGGGAGAGATTTGATCTAGGATCAATTGTGTAAAGTATCCATCCGCATATCATTATTATTTTTCATATGCGATTTATTATGTGTTTAGAATGCATGTTTAAGGGTGTATGATGATGAGATCCTAACGAAGATAATAAATTGGTTGCCAATTTGCACGCGAAAACCCTCAAATAATATTAAGCGTCTTTCCTTCCATTGAGTGATTCTCACTCAAGATCCGAGACGGAATTGGTTTGTTGGCCAAAGTCAAGGCCTTTGTCTGTCGAAGATGTGTTTGAATCACGAGAGCTTTGTTCCATATCAGTTCTTGTCCAAGTTGTGGTTTGTTGGCCAAAGTCAAGACCACTTCTTGTCCATCGACATTGATTACGAAGCTTTCCATGGTCAATGGGTCGCGCTTGACTGGGATCGCTAAGTTTGTTGTGCCAAATCCAAGGCTTAGTTGATTTAGAGGAAAAAGGTTAGGTAATACATTGGATGTATTGGCATATATAAGATATATGTTTCGAACTTGGATGTCCCCCTACCGGATCTAGGAATTGGATTGGATCCAATTGATCTTAGAGATCTACCTAGTTAATTATCATACAATTTGTTGGCCAAAGTCAAGATTGTGTGATATTTAACGGGATCCTAGCCCACTAGGAAACACGGTTTCCCGAGTACTCAACAGTGGGTTAGAGGCTCGCCGAAAAATAGTGGGAGGCAAGAATTGAATTTGCAATATTCGTTCAATTACTCGCCATAAGCGCTCAAACAATATCATTCGTCATATCGATTAAATGTTAGTTGGACTAATATTTAAATTGTTGTTTTATTAAATAGTTGGACTATAATCATCATTATATTTAATAGTAACTTAATTATTGATTAAATAGTTGGACTATTAAAATCAAGATTAAATTGAAAGATTGACGTTTAATTCATAATCCTAGGGAAATGTTTTAAATGGTTTAATTTTCAATATTGGGAATATTTCAGAATGGTCCTGGAAAAACTGATAAGTTATTTTATTTGATAAATAAAATATTAGGCCTAAGCTTGGAGTTAAGCAAATAGTATAGCATAAATCTTTGGAAGATTATGTGATGATAACTTTAGTGCTTAATCCATAATACTTACCGCATAAGACTCCTTAATTTCTGAATCAGAACTAAGGATTAGATCCTTAAAGTATGATAATGAAATGAAGGATCTTCATGAATCTATTAACTTAGATTTTAGAAGAACTAAATTGCGAAAGATAATTCTTGGAGAATTAATGACTATTCTCAAGGAGATAAAGTCAAACTTTGCAATTAGGCAAGTAGCGCAAGGCACACTAATTCTAGAAACCCGAGGCTTGGCCAACGGCTTCTGGAGTGTTGAAACTGTCAAAGGCATAATCATTATAATCTTTTGGGAAGAGATAAAGGACATATCCCAAAATGTTTGTTAAATGTGGCAAACGGGATTGCGGAAACGTGACTGCCGTTTGGACAAAGCAGACATGAAGGAATGAAGAACGATCAAGGTTCTAACTTCAAATATGATTGTCATAATTATGTTCACTACTAGTATTAAAATTAGATTTAAATACTTAGTGTGGTACATAAATATATATATTGATGTTCAGAATCTGTTTTGAACAGTATACTGACTTCAATTGAGATTAATCTTGCGAATTGAAAACGGGACAAAAGTCGCTGTTTTAACCGTAGATACCTTAGTTTTGGAACTACCTTCAGGTGTGTACCTAAATTAGGAAACTATTATAATGTAACTAGTTTGACTAGATTCATTATCTCTATATCAGTGTTAACCCGCTGCGGATTAACCTTTATATTCTAGAACACTAAAGTGTTTCATTATATAAAGATGATATTGAGATAAACACATTAGATGTGAATAACTGCATTTTATTTTGAATATAAATCAATCTCAAATTTATATATGACAAATAAATAGCTTAAACTGATTTGATCAGGAAGAAATTAATTGTGGCATTGTTGTCTGGGACACAATTAAACAAGAATCGTATATCCGCACTTTTGAAGAGTGGGTTCTAGGACTGATTTGATCCAATCAAATAAAGTCTACGAATCTAGTTTATTGGGCAATGAGCATAAAACACTATTTACTTGGTAAAAGTGCAAATGCCACTGATCTGTTAGCCCTAATTCATAGTGAAGTAAGTGGGCCCATGTCTAGCTAGGCTAGATGTGGATATGAATATTTCGTGACCTGTACGGATGTGGCATCGCGTTATGGTTATGTGTTTCTTTTGAAGAACACAAATCGGAAACTTTTACAGTTTCGACACGAAATAGACACATAAATCGGCTAAAGTATTAGACCATCATGGTAAGACCGTAATGGAAATACTTAAGCAATAAGTTTCTAAAATACTTGAAAGAGTAAAGTATTCTTTCAAACGAGGACTCCTCCCGGAACACGTCAAAGTGACGGTGTGTCCGAACTGAGTAGCCGAATTATGTTAGACATAATTAAGGTTAATCATGAGTCGCTCTGAGCTATCATTTCCTTCAACGGATAAGCATTAACAGTGCAGAACTTATTTAGAATAAGGTTCCATTAAAATCAGTTTGACAGATTTCATATTAGATATGAACAGGAAAGCAACTGGGTTTCACATTCCTGATAATTTGGGTATGGTAGGCATATGTTTAGATGATACCAAACTAGAACCCAAATTCGATAAGTGCGGAATTTTAGGTTATCCTAGTGATACCATAAGTATTGTACTTATACAACTCACAAGAGAACAATTAGATTGTTGCTCACCATGTGGTTTTCCTAAGAGGAATACCGATATGCAGTGGTAAGTGGGAGGATAGTAAAACTCGATGAAAATCGGAGTAATACTATTCCAGGCACCGATTCCTAATGGAACACAAATAGTTCATCAAGGATGAAACTATTACCATTAATCTTGGTATACACAAGAACCGCGTATGTCGGAGAGAATCAGAAAACAACCTAGGGTATGGGTTTCTGATCTCACCTCGTAAAGATGTCTATCTTTTGAGGTATACCAACTGACTACGTATGAGGAAATGATACAAGGTATCGACTCCCTATCATGACAAAGTGCCATGAGTCCGAAATGGATAATGCTTGCTAAAGCTATGTATTTCATTTATGAAATATGACAGCTTTGCAGGAACATTGCTTTCCTGAAAAGGAAACCTTTTGGAGGATGTTTAAAACATCCTGGCGGTTTTGTCGTACTATAACTAGCAAACAAGGTTTGCAGGTTATTCGCTCCATGTTTGGATTGGAGAAAGCATTAGGTTCTTGGAATTACCATTTTGATGTAATCATAATGGTGTATGATTTAATTCAAAATGAAAATGATTCTTGTCTATATAAGAGGGTCAGTGGGAGCGCACTGACAGTGGCTGTCCTAAATAAATAATGATGTTGACGGTGGATTTTGGTCTCAGGATAATATGGGAATATCACCTCCGAGATAATCCTCCCTCAATAGTGAATTTGTTTGGTTATGGGGGACCAAAAGCAAACTTAGCAAAAGACAGATAAATGCACCAATCAACAAGGAGATTTAACGTGGTTCGGCGGATCTTGGTCCGACCTACGTCCACGGGCACAAACAGGATGATACTTTTTATTACTGAAATACGCTTCTCGGATCTTTTTTGTGTTTACAAGTCAGAGCTTGATGATTCTGATCTCAACTTTTAACCTCATACTTGTTACCCCTTTTACCTATGCTCTACCCTCCTATTTATAATAGTGTAGAAATCATATTCCTATTTGTACAAGAATTTCCTAGTTGAAACAATTTCGTTTCCCATAAGGATTCCTAGTCAAAACTGTTCCCTTTTCCCATAAGGATTCCTAATCAAAACTACCTTTACTTCATTTATCCTATTAGGATATTAACTCACCAGTTTTCCTCATGAAAATAGGATAACTTGTCATCTTATCCACAAGGATAGGGTATTATCTTCAGGAGTACGCCTCGCTATATGGTCGGTCTTCATGAGGTCGGTCACAATAGCTTTTTGTACTGAGAGTGCTGCTGTCGACCTGATAATTGCCTGGTCATCCAATCTTTAAGTGGTCGGGTTAACGATCTTAAGTGCTCGGCCCCTGACTCCTGTGGTCGGGTCGGTATTAATGATCCGGACCAATAAGGGAATTACCCTTTTACCCCTGTCGTGCTGCTTAAATGACATAGTGCCCGGAAAACACCATCAACATCTTTCCCCTAGTTCTCGGTTCCAACGAGTATACAAGTTGGTGCCGGGAACTATAAAAAGATGGTGTGCTGATCGCCTTGCTGGTGGTCGCTCCAGAAATCACAGAGAAAAACGCATTGGCTGCAAATCTGGTCATTCCTGCCACCTTCATGTGCTCAGTCAACGAGGATCCCGATATCTACCCGTGGAGACAATGCTTTGCCCTTATGCTGATGACGATCGACTCGGTGGGACGTAACCCGATCCCGAGCTGAGAAGAACATTTGGCTCTGGGGGAATGTTACCTCCCCAGACCAATAGAGGGCCGACCATGTGCGAGATGCTTCGATCCCATGCCGATGATAAGTCTCTCGGTGGGACGTATCCCGACCCCGAGCTGAAGAAAGACTTGGCTCTGGGGGAATGTTACGTCCCCAGTCCAAAGAAGCCGACTCGGTGGGACGTAACCCGACCCCGAGCTGAAAGAAAGACTTGGCTCTGGGGGAATATTACATCCCCAGTCCAAAGAAGCCGACTCGGTGGGACGTAACCCGACCCCGAGCTGAGCTGAAAGAAAGACTTGGCTCTGGGGGAATAATACATCCCCAGTCCAAAGAAGCCGACTCGGTGGGACGTAACCCGACCCCGAGCTGAAAGAAAGACTTGGCTCTGGGGGAATATTACATCCCCAATCCAAAGAAGCCGACTCGGTGGCACGTAACCCGACCCCGAGCTGAATAAACCATAAGGCCTCGATGGAATAAAATCCAGATCCGAGCTGATTAACCAAGCGGCCTCGGCGGAACGAAATCCAGCCCCGAGTCGAATAAACATCGGCCTCGGCGGTACAAGAGCAGACCCGAGCCAGGAAGAAACATCGATCTCGGTGGTACAAAAGCAGACCCGAGCCAGGAAGAAACATCGATCTCGGCGGTACAAGAGCAGACCCGAGTCGGAAAGAAACATCGGTCTCGGCGGTACAAGAGCAGACCCGAGCCGGAAAGAGACATCGGTCTCGGTGGTACAAGAGCAGACCCGAGCCAGGAAGAAACATCGATCTCGGCGGTACAAGAGCAGACCCGAGTCGGAAAGAAACATCGATCTCGGCGGTACAAGAGCAGACCCGAGTCGGAAAGAAACATCGGTCTCGGCGGTACAAGAGCAGACCCGAGTTGGAAAGAAACATCGATCTCGGCGGTACAAGAGCAGACCCGAGCCGGAAAGAAACATCGGTCTCGGCGGTACAAGAGCAGACTCGAGCCGGAAAGAAACATATATCAACAAAACGGACTCGGCGGTACAAGAGCAGACCCGAGCCGTAAAACATATATCAACAAAACGGACTCGGCGGTACAAGAGCAGACCCGAGTTGGAAAGAAACATCGGTCTCGGCGGTACAAGAGCAGACCCGAGCCAGGAAGAAACATCGATCTCGGCGGTACAAGAGCAGACCCGAGTTGGAAAGAAACATCGATCTCAGCGGTACAAGAGCAGACCCGAGTTGGAAAGAAACATCGGTCTCGGCGGTACAAGAGCAGACCCGAGCCGGAAGAAACATCGATCTCGGCGGTACAAGAGCAGACTCGAGCCGGAAAGAAACATCGGTCTCGGCGGTACAAGAGCAGACCCGAGCCGGAAAGAAACATATATCAACAAAACGGACTCGGCGGTACAAGAGCAGACCCGAGCCGTAAAACATATATCAACAAAACGGACTCGGCGGTACAAGAGCAGACCCGAGCCGTAAAACATATATCAACAAAACGGACTCGGCGGTACAAGAGCAGACCCGAGCCGTAAAACAAATATCAAAACCATTGTGTGAGCCATAACAAACAAGCATAATCAAATGTTAACCTAAGTCAGAAGAGGTTTTACTCACCTTTTTGGGGATCTGTTGCCTTTCTTGCAACTCTACGAGGGTCACTACAAGCAATGCTCTTCTTAATACATCCTTTCTGCATCTCAGCATTCCACGCATCCGACCGAATGACTTCCGCTATCAACTTGGTCGACCTCAAAAGCCGAATGGTCTATGTACACACTGAGATAGCCTTCTTTCACCAAGTCTTCCATCTGCTCCCGCAGGTCTCTGCACCCATTCGTGGCATGTCTCCTTACGTCATGGTAGATACAGTATGCCCTACTATTTCCCTCCTCAATCGGGAACCTCCTCAAATTAGGCTCGGCCAACAGACCTTTATCCTGAATTTCCAGAACTATCTGGTGAAATCCCTGACGATCGGTGATTTCCATCTTCTGCCATCGTCTTACTACGCGAGCTGCTTTTTGTTGAATTCCCCACAGACGGCGCCAACTGTTGACGGTGGATTTTGGTCTCAGGATAATATGGGAATATCACCTCCGAGATAATCCTCCCTCAATAGTGAATTTGTTTGGTTATGGGGGACCAAAAGCAAACTTAGCAAAAGACAGATAAATGCACCAATCAACAAGGAGATTTAACGTGGTTCGGCGGATCTTGGTCCGACCTACGTCCACGGGCACAAACAGGATGATACTTTTTATTACTGAAATACGCTTCTCGGATCTTTTTTGTGTTTACAAGTCAGAGCTTGATGATTCTGATCTCAACTTTTAACCTCCTACTTGTTACCCCTTTTACCTATGCTCTACCCTCCTATTTATAATAGTGTAGAAATCATATTCCTATTTGTACAAGAATTTCCTAGTTGAAACAATTTCGTTTCCCATAAGGATTCCTAGTCAAAACTGTTCCATTTTCCCATAAGGATTCCTAATCAAAACTACCTTTACTTCATTTATCCTATTAGGATATTAACTCACCAGTTTTCCTCATGAAAATAGGATAACTTGTCATCTTATCCACAAGGATAGGGTATTATCTTCAGGAGTACGCCTCGCTATATGGTCGGTCTTCATGAGGTCGGTCACAATAGCTTTTTGTACTGAGAGTGCTGCTGTCGACCTGATAATTGCCTGGTCATCCAATCTTTAAGTGGTCGGGTTAACGATCTTAAGTGCTCGGCCCCTGACTCCTGTGGTCGGGTCGGTATTAATGATCCGGACCAATA
>SKCR01032673.1:0-32503 GCA_019454045.1 Zanthoxylum bungeanum | reverse complement strand
AAATCGTACTATTGACAATGGTTTGACTTTCCTGAGTCATAAGATGCAGCGACCCTTAGGCGTGGTCTTATAACTTAGTGGCAAAGATTGGGTGTCCACAAGGACTAGCATAAGCTATGGCATGTTTGATTGCCCAACCCAATGATCAAGGAATTGTGATTTATATCATAAATTGGTTGGGAACCTACCTAATTATCATATATTATAATGACCGGCCCTAGTCGGAGTTATGAAATGATGATAATGGGATCCTTGCCCACAAGAAATCCATCATATTGGGGTTGATGCGATTTGCTTAAAATTTTTAAATAATTGAGTGTGAGCAACTTCATAATATTAAAAGCCCATGTTATTATGAAACATTAATGAAAACATATTCCTAATTTTAACATTTTCTCTTAACAGGTGGGTTAAAATATTTTACAAACATTCAAATGGCAAACAGAGTATCACTTCATTCCATCCTTGATGAGCATAAGCTCAAATAGTCCAACTACAATGACTGGTTTAGAAACCTTAAAATTATCTTACGACAAGAAAAGATTTTCTATGTTCTTGAAAGACCTTTTCCCCCTGAACCCACAGAAGATGCTGACCAAGATACATTTGATGCTTGGAAGAAACACGTCGATGATGATGAGCAAGCAGTTTGCATAATGCTTGGCTCTATGTCGGACGAACTTCAGAAAACTCACGAAGATATGGATGCTCAAACCATCATCTTTCACTTGAAGGAGTTGTATGCAACTTCCGTTCATACCGTGAGATTCCAAGTGTCATGTGCCTTATTCCAAACAAGGTATAAGGAAGGATCTGTTAGTGGACGTGTGCTTAAGATGATTGGCCACATTGAAAAATTGGCCAACCTCGGGTTCATCATGGATCATGAGATAGGTCACGATCTAATTCTTCAGTCTTTACCAAAAGAATTCTCTAACTTTATTATGCAGTGTCATATGTCTGATAAAGAAGCTACTTTCTGATAAAGCAAGCAGAGAAGGACTTGAAACCAGAGCTTAAAACCTCCATCATGCTTACGGGTACGGACCTGAAGCCACGAGGCCCAAAGAAAAATAAGGGCAAGGCCAAGGCTCCAGATCACCTAAAGCCCAATGGTAAGGTGGAGAATAAAAAGGGAAAGGGGAAATGTTTCTTTTATGGAAAAAAAGGTCATTGGAAGAAAGACTGCAGATCCTTGAAAGCCAAGGAAGCTAGGGAAACCCAAGAGGCCAAGAAGCCCAATGCTTCAAGTATGTTGTATATGATTGAACTATATTCTCAAAACTCTGAACCTTCTACTTGGGTGCTTGACACCGGTTGTGGGACTCACTTATGTAACAATGTGCATGGCCTGAGAAACAGTAGGAGACTCCGTCATGGGGAGGTTGACTTACGCATGGGTAAATGAGCAAAACTGGCTGCATTGTGCGTGGGGACTTATTCATTAGTTTTGCCGAATGGTTTAGTTTTAGACTTAGAAGATTGTGTTTATGTACCTTCTCTAGTAAAAAAACATCATTTCAATTTCTTCTTTATGTAATAAAGGCTTTTCATGCCTAATAAGTTGTAATGAATGTTCTATTTATTTCAATGAAATAAAATATGGAGATGGTATTTTGAATAATGGTATTTATGTCTTACAAACTAACAAATAATGTTCATCCTCTAATAAATACAACGTTAACTCAAATAATCTCAATGAATCACTTATATGGCACAGTCGCTTAGGTCATATCAATGAAACAAGATTAACTAAGCTACATAAGGATGGGTATTTCAAACCCTTCAAATATAAACCTTATGGAACTTGTGAGTCTTGTTTACTTGGTAAAATGACCAAATTACCCTTCAAAGGTAAATGACAGCGTGCAGCGGAGACATTAGAACTCATACACTCTGATGTATACGGACCAATGTCAGTCACCTCTAGAGGTGGATTCTCTTACTTCATTACCTTTATCGATGATCATTCGCGATATGGGTATGTGTACCTTATGCGGTACAAATCTGAAGCCTTTGAGAAATTCAAAGACTTCAAGGCTGAAGTAGAAAACCAGCTTAATAAAAGTATTAAGTCACTAAGGTCTGACCGAGGTGGTGAATACTTAAGCAACGAATTTCAAGATTACTTAAGAGAAAATGGCATTGTTTCCCAGTGGACTCCCATGGGAACTCCACAACATAATGGGGTCTCCGAAAGGAGAAATCGGACATTATTAGATATGGTCCGATTAATGATGCCAGGCACGGATCTGCCTCTTTCATTTTTGGGTCTTGCTTTAGAAACTGCAACACTACTACTAAACCAAGTTCCTTCCAAGACTGTTAGTCAAACACCATATGAGTTATGGTCTGGGAAACGTCCTAGTCTTAGTTATCTAAAAGTTTGGGGATGTGACGCATATATCAAGCTCACACAAACTAACAAATTTGATGATAGAGCAGTTAAATGTAAGTTTGTAGGATATGCCTTGAACTCGAGAGCATACGTGTTCTACGTCCCAAATGAACAAAAAACATTTGTCTCACGAAATGCTAAATTTCTAGAGAATGAATTCCTTCTCAAGAAATATAGTGGGAGTAGACTTGACCTCGATGAGTTACGAGAAGAACAAACTAACATACAACTAAACCCCAGGCCCCTCAAAAAGGCAGCGACGGAACAACCACAAGGTTATGAACTCAGAAGGTCTGGTAGGGAAAGACATGAGCCTGAAAGATATGGTTTCCATATTGATGAGGAACATGATTAGGTCATTGATAATGACGATCCCACCAGTTATGACGAAGCAATGCGTGACATTGATTCAGTCAAGTGGCTTGAGGCCATGAAATCCGAAATAGACTCTATGTATCAGAATCAAGTTGGGGACTTGGTAGATGCACCTGAAGGGATAAAACCCATAGGCTGCAAGTGGATTTACAAGCGTAAAGCTGATGCAGAAGGCAACATCCAAACCTATAAGGCTAGGTTGGTGGCGAAAGGTTATAGATAAATCCAAGGAATTGACTATGACGAAACCTTCTCGCCTGTTGCAATGATAAAGTCCATTCGAACTTTACTAGCACTAGCTGCACACTTTGATTATGAGATTTGGCAGATGGATGTCAAAACAGCTTTCCTTAATGGGAACCTCTCAGAGGAAGTCTATATGACACAACCTGAGTAGTTTGTATCTAAGGATGATCATAATAAAGTATGCAAGCTTAATCGATCCATTTATAGACTCAAGCAAGCCTCCATAAGTTGGAATATATGATTTGATGAGACAATCAAAGAATTTGACTTCATCAAAAATGTAGACCAGCCTTGTGTTTACAGGAAAAGTATTGGGAGTGCTGTTGTATTTCTTGTATTATATGTCGATGACATATTAATCATCGGGAATGATATTCCCATGATGCAAGCCACTAAGCAATGGTTATCTCAGAATTTCTCCATGAAATATTTGGGAGAAGCAGCCTACATTCTCGACATTAAGATCTACCGTAATAGATCTAAGAGGTTGTTAGGACTTTCTCAATCTACGTACATAGATAAAGTTTTGAAAAGATTCAAAATGGAAGATTTTAAAAGAGGTAATTTACCTGTTTGTCATGGAATCAAATTATCTTAGGAGCGATGTCCACATACTCCTTCAAATAGAGAGCGTATGAGTAGGATCCCTTATGCTTCAGCAATAGGATCGATCATATACGCCATGCTATGTACAAGACCTGATGTCTCTTATGCTCTTAGCATAACGAGCAGGTATCAGGCAAATCCTGGTGAGCAACACTGGTCAGCTGTCAAAACAATCCTCAAGTATTAGAGAAGAACTAAGGATGTGTTTTTGACATACGGAGATTGTTCTGAGATGAAAGTCAATGGTTACTGTGATGCGAGCTTTTAGACCGATAGCGATGACAGCAGATCGCAAATAGGATATCTGTTTACTTTGAACGGTGGTGCTGTCAGTTGGAAAAGCTCAAAGCAGTCAACTACAGCGGACTCCACCACTGAAGCCGAGTATATTTCAGCATCTGAGGCTGCTAAAGAAGTAGTCTGGATAAAGAAGTTCATCACAGAGCTGGAAGTGCTTCCCGCAATAAAGAATGGCGTCACGATGTACTATGACAACACAGACTCCATTACTCAATCAAAGGAACCAAGGTCCCACCAGAAATCCAAGCATGTACTCAGGCGATTTCATCTCATCAGGGAGATTGTTGAGAGAAAAGAAGTTATTATAGAGAAAATACCCACATAAGATAATCTTGCAGATTCTCTTACTAAATGGATGACTCAACAAAAGCAGAGTATGGTGTCTAGATTCATACTAGTTGGCTATAGTGCAAGTGAGAGATTCTTAGGGATATGCCCTATACCCAACTTGTTGATGGGCTATATGTACATGTATTTGTAATATTTTCATTAATTAATAAAATGGAAATCTTTATTATACGTGTCTTACATAACTTAAATGAATCATCAACACTGTAATAAAGCCCTTGGAGAATCATTACTCTTAAATATTCCTAGTCATAGTTTTGTGAATAATCTGGGCGTTCAAAAAGCGGAGAGACTAGCATGTGATATGATCCACCCTTAAGTGGGGTAGCCGATCTCATAGGCTACTAGCGGAGATCTGTATGCTTGGTGTATCATATGGATGTATGAGTTGCTCGTGTCCATCAAACTGACCGCCGAAAGTTTTCATATGGAGTGTTTATCCTATGTGTCTGTGAGAACTTTCATGTATCGATTATATGACTAGTCCTTTGACTTGAGGTCTTTACAATCTTATATGTGGATCAAATAACTTTGACATTCTCCTTCCCCGGTTCAAAGGATCCGGTCATAAGGGTATGATTGGGTCATTTGTTGAAACACATGAAGTTTATAAAGATACAATAGAGAATCTCCACTCTCTCGGATAATATTTTCTTATAAGGGTAGTATTCCAGTTCGCGGGTTGATATGTGTGATCAGTGCTTGAGACTGTGGCCACAGCAGAAGAATCATGTGAGATTCTTGGTTTAGCATGATTCATGACACTATCAACATCATACCTTTGACCAATTGGTAGACACTTTCCGTACCCTAGGTCAATAGGTGGGGATACAGTTGTAAGTGTTCCTAAAACATGTCGAGATCGTCTAAGAGTGATTTGTGTGTGAATAAAATCAAAAGAGTTGCGAAAAATACTCACATTGATCGGATGAGTTCAAGCCCTTTTATGCATTTTGGTGGAAGCTCCAAGTCCTTCTTGAGTGTTTCCAACACTTGGGTGAGTTTCCCTATCACCTTGATTCACTCCTTTAAGTGCTAGCTTGAAACAAATTGAAAGAAAAATTTCTCCTCCAAGAAGAAACCCATTCGGCCAAGAGAGAAGAAATTTGGGAGAGATGAATAGTTACTTGTTTCATAAACAATTGTGTGTTAAATATGGTTTCCAAAACCATGTTCGTTAAAAGCAAGTGGTTTTCTAAAAACCATTCACTTTTGCCAACTACCACCATCACCTTTTACAAGTGATGTGAGTGGTGGGTCCCACCCAATTAAATTTAAAATTCAAGTGGGATTAGACAACACACTTCGGACTCGGTTACGTTTAATCCAATTAAACGAACTTTCCATCGCGACGTAATTAAATCCAATTTAATTAAATAATAATGCCTCACAAAATTATTACGGAAGTCGTTAACGAATTAATTCTAAATTAATTCGTTCGCTAGAATTAAAATCTAATTTTAATTCCGAATTGAAATCCAATTTCAATTAATATATCTAATATATTATTTTAGACCAAATAAATAAATTAAATAGAAAAATCCAATTTAACTATTAAATTTATTTTACCGATTAATTCCAAATTAATCGCGCTCTCTCTTCTTCACGAATTAATCCCAGATTAATTCATGACGCAATTAATCCCAGATTAATTCTTTCTCTGTTAATTAATCCCAGATTAATTTGTTGTCGTAATTAATCCCAGATTAATTTTCTCTCTCATAATTAATCCCAGATTAATTTTCTGTTCGAGTCAAATCTCAATGGTGAATCTTTGGGAAGCGACCAAAGAGATCACTGGATATGTTGGCAGTAAATACGGTCATCGGACTATCCGAACACGTGTGTACCCGGTACCACATTCTAACCGATTTATAAGACATGGATGGCTTCTATCAAAGCACCGTGCCTACCCAATTCTCCAGAAATATTCTTTAAAGGAATATGTAATCTTTGTCAGGGGTAGCATACGTAGTATTGCGTATAACGATCCAGTATCGGATGTCACATGCTAGGCCTGGGGCTGGAATTATGTCTGCCACATACGAAGCATATATCGGATCTCTGGTAACTAGTCTCTATATTCGGATAATCATGACCTAGTCATATTATCCCGATGACTGCAGTACTTAAGAGTACTAGTTCCGTATCCTACGTGATCATCATCTCCATATGGCTGAAGTTATACTTCCATCTTGACATCATACCCAATACACTACGATTCTCAGTATACCCAGAAGAGGCGTACACAGAACCTGTTAAAGCCCCGGACGACCAAAACCAAAGTATACTAATTGTCGCAAGTATTAGCGATGCAAGTCTCAGGTTAAGACCAAATACAACTACCCTGATTCGGATTCCTATAGACACATAGTCATACTACCAATGGTATTCCGATGGGTCTATCCAGAGCGAAGCTGTTTTCATACCATCGGTAAACAGAACCTCCTATTACATTTGCATGAGTATCCAATACCCAAATATATGAGAACTATGTCGTTACGCTTCCATAACACGCAAAAGTGTAATACTAGCCTATTCTGTATTATTAATGTCCAGTCTCGATAATACTACGACTAGGGATATTTAATGATTAAACCTTTGTGGATTAATATTGTCTCATATCTTATTAATCTGGTACTAATCATATGGACTTTTATCATTTATATATCCAGGTAATCCAATTACAAATGATAAAAGAGCAATTTCCTTTGTCACATAGTTAATTTGTACAACAACAACATGTTCTGTACAAATAGTGATGCTATGGGTCATAATTGTCCAACAATCTCCCACTTGGCCTATAGCCAATCACTCAAGTGTCCTACATCTGAAATATGTACGGGTCGCTTAAACTTCTGCTGAGAAACAGCTTTCGTCAGCGAATTTTCAATGTTATCATTTGATGCGTTTTATTCGATCATCACATCGCCACGATGTATGATCTGACGAATCAGATGAAATAGTCGAAATATATACTTGGATCTTTGAAGAGACCACGGTTCCTAAGCCTGTTATGTAGATCCAATTAGGATTGTATAGATCCAAAATGCTTCTATTGCTGCCTCAGCTGCAGCAATGTTCCGCTCTTGTTGTTTATTCAGCAATAGTATCTTGCTTGGAAGATTTCCAGCTCACTGTTCTGTTATTCAAACTAAATATGTACCATTATTGTGACTTAAGTCATCTTTATCGGTTTGGAAACTTGCAGCGGTGAACCCAGTCACCTCAAGTTCTCTTTTCCCTATTTTCTCAGAAAGCATCCTTGGTTCATCCAAGATACTCAAGGATGTTCTTAACTTCAATCCAGGGACCATCACCTGGATTGGCCTGATTGTGTCTATATATGCTCAAAGCATATGAGACATTAGGTCACGTACATATCAAAACGTACGAACACTGAGAGAGTGTCAGCAACTTTCTAGATTTATCCCAGTAGATCTTTTTTCCTAGAATAAAGCCTGCTTCTCCCAGGTATTTCATGGAGACTTTTAATGAAAGCCAAACTTTCACCAATTATTTTATGGGAATGTTATTGCTAAGAAGCAATATATCATCAACTTATAGGACATTCATTGTCAGTGCGCTCCCACTAACCTTCTTATATACAAAAGAATTATCTTCGTTTTGAATTAAATCATATAGCATTATGATTACATCAAAACACTGGTTCCAAGAACACAATGCTTGCTTTAATCCATAAATGGATCGATTTAACTTACAAACCTTGTTTGCATGTTTCGGCACGACAAAACTGTCAGGATGTTGTAAACATCCTCCAAAAGGTTTCCATGAAGGAAAGCGGATTTGGCGTCCATCCATCATATTTCAATAACAAAATATGCAGCATTAGAAAGCATTATCCGAATGGATTTAATCATGGCAATAGATAAAAGGTTTCGTCATAATCGACACCATGTCGTTAACGATACCCTTTCTGTATAAGCCTAGCTGTATACATTTATATGTTGCCATCCATGTATGTCTTCCTTGAAGACTCATATAGTACCAATAGGCACAATGTCTTCTGGTACATCAACCAGTGTTCAAACTTGGTTGCATACATGGAATCCATTTCGTACTTCATGGCACTTTGCCATAAAAGGAATCGATAAATTGTATCATTTCCTCATACGTAGCCGGTTCGTCTTCCTCAATAAGATTGATATCTACATGAGGTGAGATCAGTAACCCATACCTCCCAGGTTGTTTTCTGATTCTCTCTGACCTACGCAGTTCTTGTGTATTCGAAGATTTTTGGTACAGTTTCATCCTTGATGAACTGTCGGTGTTCCGTGAGGACTCGGTGCCTGGAACAGTATTACTCTGATTTTAATCGAGTTTTACTTTCCTCCCACTTACCACTGCATATAGGAATTCCTCTTAGGAAAACCGCATGGAGAGCAACAATTACATTGTTCTCTTGTAAGTTGTATAAGTAATATACGTTGGTTTCCCTAGGACAACCTACAAACACGCACTTATCCGATTTGGGTTCTAGTTTGGTATCATCCAAACATTTAGCGTATGCTTAGCATTCCCAAATCTTCGGGAATGAGAAACCCGGTTTCTTTCCTCTTCATATCTAATATGAAATCTGTCTAACAGATTTTCATGGAACCTTATTCAAAATAAGTATTGCACTGTTTAATGCGTATCCTCGGAAGGAAATTGGTAGCTCAGAGCGACTCTTCATTAACCTTACCATGTCCAACAAAGTTCGGTTTCTTTTATCGTCACACCGTCAAATTAAGGTGTCCCGGGAGGAGTCCACTGTGAAAGAATACCATACTCTTTCAAGTAATCTTGAAAATCATATGTTTAAGTATTTTATACTATGGTCCAACCGTAATGTTTTTAATACTTTTACCAGTCTGTTTTCTTACTTCGTGTCGAAACTCTTTGAATTACTCAAAAGTTTCTGACTTGTGTTTCATAAGATACACATAACCATAACGCGATGCCACATCCGTAAAGGTTACGAAGTATTCATATCCACCTCTAGCCTAGCTAGACATGGGCCCACTTACGTCACTATGAACGAGGGGTAACAGATCGGTGGCACTTGCACTTTTACCCAGTAAAAGGTGTTTTAGGCACTTTGCCAAATAAACTAGATTCGTAGACATCATTTGAATTAGAATCAAATCTGTCCTAGTATCCACTCTTCGAAAGTGTGGATATACGAGTCAACAATGCCACTTTTAAGTCTCAACAGATTTTCAAAGTTTGAGCTTTTGTTTGTCATATTATATGTTTGAGATTCATTTATATTCTAAATATAAATACTGTTATTCACATCTAATGTGCTTATCTCAATATCATATTTATAAACAAAACACTTAGTGTTCTAAAATATAAAGGCATACCCACAACGGGTTAAACTAGATATAGAGATAATGTTTCTAGTCAAACTAGATACATTGTAATAGTTTCCTAATTTAAGTACATGCCGAAGGGGCAATTCCAAAACTTAGGTTCCTACGGCCAAAACAACGTCTCATGTCCTGTTTCCGACTCATAGGTCGATCTCATCAGAAGCCAGTCTCCTACTAATCAGCAGATCCCGCACATCAGTACATATATTTATGTACCACATCCAGTATCTAAAATCCAATTTTAAAACCAGCAGTGGACATGTTTATAACAAACATACCTGAAGCCGGAGCCTTACCCGTCTTCACTTCCTTCATGTCTGCCTTGTCCATACGGCAGTCACGCTTCCAGTGACCCCGTTTGCAACAGTTTAGGCAGACATTTTGGGATATGTCATTTGTCTTTCCAGAAGACTGTGACGATTTAGCCTTACCCTTTTCTTCACACCCACAGAAGCCTTCGGCCAAGCTTTGGCCTTTTGGGATGTCGAAGTAAGATGCATCTTGCGCTTCTTGCCCTTTTACAAGCTATGGGTCTGTCTCATTGAGCATAGCCATTAACTCTCCAAGATTTTTCTTATTGCAATTAGTACTTCTAAGATCTAAGATTAGATCTATGAAAATCCTTTAATTTCAACATCATGGTATAAAGATCTAATCCTTAGTTCTGACGAAGAAATTAAGGAGTCTTTGCGGCAAGCATAACAGATTGAGCACTAAAGTTATCATCACGATGAGTCTTCCGAAGCTCATGCTCTGCTATTTGCTCAATTCCGGGCTTAGGCCCGAGATGTCACTCTATCAAATAAAGTAACTTCTCGGCTCCCAGGACTATCCTGAGGTTCTATTCCCAATTTGAAAATCGAAGCCGCTTAAAGACATTTTCACCCAGAATTATGTTTTAAACGCTAATCTTTCAGTTATTTTGATTCCAATAGTCCAACTATCCAATCAAAGATTTCAGGTACAATCGAATATAATGATTACTATAGTCTAGCTATATAAACAACTACTATTTGATTGGTTATATTCAAATATATTGATTACTATAATCCAATTATATAATCAACTATAAATGAAGTAGTTTGAATACAGTCCAACTGTTTAATTAAAACAACAATTGAATATTAGTCCAACTAATATATATAAATTTTTTAATGATGAAAAATGAAATGAGCGCGTATTGGCAAGTATCTAAACGAAATTGCAAATTTAATACTTGCCTCCCACTATTTTTCGGCGAGCCTCTAACCCTCTGTGGAGTAATCGGGAAACCTAGTTTCCTAGTGGGCTAGAATCCCGTTAAATAACACACAACCTTGTATTTGGCCAACAAGCTGTATGAAACTTAACTAGGTAGATCTCTAAGATCAATTGGATCCCATCCAATTCCTAGATCCAGTAGGTGGACCTCCAAGTCCGAAACATATATCCAATATATATGCCAATATATCTGATATATTCCCTAACCTTTTTCCTCTGAATCAACTAAGCCTTGGCTTTGGCTCAAAAAGCTTAATGAAACCAGTTAAGCGTGACCCATTGACAATGGGAAAGCTTCGTAATCGAGGCCGATGAATAAGAAATGACTTTCACTTTGGCCAACAAATCACAACTTGCCCAAGGCGTACGATATGGAACAACGCCTTCATGATTCAAACACATCCGCGATGGACAAAGGTCTTGACTTTGGCCAACAAACCAATGCCAATCTTCAATCTTGAGAGAGAATCACTCAATGGAAGGAAAAACGCTTAATATAAAATGGGGGTTTTTGTCGCGATTTGGCAACCAATTTATTATCTTTTATTAGGTCTCATCAAACACCCTTAAACATGCATTCTAAAAGCATAATAAGGCGCGGAATAAAATAATAATGATATTCGGATGGATATATAACAAACTTTGTTCCTAGAACAAATCTCTCACTTTCCTCTCTCCCGCTAGTACTATTCATACTTCTACCCAATTACATAATACTTCTAAAGAAACCTCATTTACATTGAGGGGAATTGGTGAGAAGTGAAATACAAAGAGAATAAAGTTAATAGGCAGGACACGCAAGTCCAATTTAATAAATTCTAAATTTATTACAACAATTTCCAAAATTGCCCTCACCCTTCTAATATCCATCTGATATACATTATTCATACATACATCCAAGTATTCACACAAAGCATGTTATTCAATCAATCTAATCCAATTAATTAATCTTTGATTAATGACCATCCAATGTTCAAACAATGATTTGATTTGCGCGAGTCCAACTCGTTTAAGAATAAATACTCAAAGTAAGTATTCTTGAATTATATTGAACTACAATTTTAAATCCAATTTAAATTGTATCCAATACTAATTAATATTTAATTCCAAATTAAATAATTACACTTTCAATAATGCATTTTAGACTTGGATTCCAAATCCAATCTTTATGGGTCTCAAGGGCCCAATTAATATCCAATACTATTCAATTAAAGTCCAATGGGCTTTCAATTAATTCTTAAGGCATGGGCTTTGGCAATTATGGGTCAAACCCAAGATGCCAAGGCCCAATTAGGAATCACCATATGCCAAAAATCAATTTAGGCCCATTAGGCCCAATTAAATATTAAAGGCCCAATAATCATATTTGGACTTTATGGAAATGGTTTTAGGCCCAATTGGATCCAACCAATTTTCCTAAACCAAACTTGGCCCAACCAAGCCCATTAAGTCCAAATACAATAAATTAAATTAACTCATTATTCCAAATTACAAATTAATTCAATTCAAGTGTAATTACCATAATTAATTAATTAATCTAATGCTTCCAAAACACTAATTAATTCAATTAATCATGCTCTACATTTCCAATTCATGTCCAACACAAATTGAAGCAAAATCAATCTTATAACATGCATCATGGCTCACGGCAATTGTGCATAAAATAACACTCAATTTGATTTCAATCCAATTAAATCAACATACAAGATTTATTTCATGCTTTAAACATATCGAATTGTCTAAAATCAAAAAATCACCATGAACACAACCTAGGGTATATTCGGCCATGTCATAAGGATTTGGGGATTTTTGATCTAATCAATTTATCACAAATCCAACAATGCAAAAATCCAATTCAACATTATATAAACATAACCCAACAACTCATTTAGGAAAATCAAGCTCCAAACAAAAAATTCCCAAATTAAAGTCTTGAACCCTAGAATTCCAAATCAAACTTAGATCGTTCTGATACCATTGTAAGTGTTCCTAGAACATGCCAAGATCGTCTAAGAGTGATTTGTGTGTGAATAAAATCAAAAGAGTTGCGGAAAAAACTCATATTGATCGGATGAGTTCAAAACTTTTTATGCATTTCGGTGGAAGCTCCAAGTCCTTCTTGAGTGTTTCCAACGCTTGGGTGAGTTTCCATATCACCTTGATTCACTCCTTTAAGTGCTAGCTTGAAACAAATTGAAAGAAAAATTTCTCCTCCAAGAAGAAACCCATTCGGCCAAGAGAGAAGAAATTTGGGAGAGATGAATAGTTACTTGTTTCATAAACAATTGTGTGTTAAATATGGTTTCCAAAACTATGTTGGTTAAAAGCAAGTGGTTTTCTAAAAACTATTCACTTTTGCCAACTACCACCATCACCTTTGACAAGTGATGTGAGTGGTGGGTCCCACCCAATTAAATTCAAAATTCAAGTGGGATTAGACAACACACTTCGGACTCGGTTACGTTTAATCCAATTAAACGAACTTTCCGTTGCGACATAATTAAATCCAATTTAAATAAATAATAATACCTCGCAAAATTATTCAAGTGGGATTAGACAACACTCTTCCTCATGAATTAATCCCAGATTAAATAATAACGCAATTAATCCAAGATTAATTCTTTCTCTGTTAATTAATCTCATATTAATTTATTTCCGTAATTAATCCCAGATTAATTTTCTCTCTCATAATTAATCCCAGATTAATTTTTTGTTCGAGTCAAATATCAACGGTGAATCTTTGGGAAGCGACCCAAGAGATCCCTGGATATGTTGGCAGTAAATACGGTCATCAGACTATCCGAACACGTGCGTACCCGGTACCACGTTCTAACCGATTTACAAGACATGGTTGGCTTCTAGCAAAGCACCGTGCCTACCCAATTCTCCAGAAATATTCTTTAAAGGAATATGTAATCTTTGTCAGGCGTAGCATACGTAGTATTGCGTATCACGATCCAGTATCGGATGTCACATGCTAGGCCTGTGGCTGGAATTTTGTCTGCCACATACGAAGCATATATCGGATCTCTGGTAACTAGTCTCTATATTTGGATAATTATGACCTAGTCATATTATCCCGATGACTGCAGTACTTAAGAGTACTAGTTCCGTATCCTACGTGATCATCATCTCCATATGACTGAAGTGATACTTCCATCTTGACATCACACCCAATACACTACGATTCTCAGTATACCCAGAAGAGGCGTACACAGAACCTGTTAAAGCCCCTGACGACCAAAACCAAATTATATTGATTGTCGCAAGTAATAGAGATGCAAGTCTTAGGTTAAGACCAAATACAACTACCCTGATTCAGATTCCCATAGACACATAGTCATACTACCAATGGGATTCTGAGGGGTCTATCCAGAGCGAAGCTGTTTTTGTACCATCGGTAAAAAAAAACCTCCTATTACACTTGCATGAGTATCCAATACCCAAATATATGAGAACTATGTCGTTACACTTCCATAACACACACAAGTGTAATACTAGTCTATTCTGCATTATTGATGTCCAGTCTCGATAATACTACGACTAGGGATATTTAATGATTAAACCTTTGTGGATTAATATTGTCTCATATCTTATTAATCTGGTACTAATCATATGGACTTTTATCATTTATATATCCAAGTAATCCAATTACAAATGATAAAAGAGCAATTTCCTTTATCACATAGTTAATTTGTACAACAACAACAATATGTTTTGTACAAATAGTGATGTTATGGGTCATAATTGTCCAACAATAGTGAGGCGAGGGACCGTATCATATGTAAATCGCATACAGAATGGGTATATATATCTTTCCTTCTCTTTTGGGGGGCCTTGGCATGTTGCTAGATGTCAACCTTGGTCATTGAAATTGAACGACCATCTGATCGGAGGATAATTTATATTCGATTAAATTTTCACGATTCATTTCATGTCCAACTTGAGGGGAACCCAAAAGGTCACACACAACAAAGTCGAAGTCAATGGTTAATAGTGCATAATATAAATATAACAACATATATGATTGCTGTAGGAATTGTTCATAAATGGTTCAATGTGTTTAATTATTGAACAGATCATTTATGAGGTTCCATAGTGGCTTATGGATTGGTGAATAACGATGGGGGCACTTTGGGAATTGGAATTAAAAAAAATACTATTCACGTGAATAGTAAAAAAAATTTTGCTATTTGTTTTGAATTCCAATTCGGCCCAAACTCTTATTAGGGTTTTATAATCTCATTAAACCACTAAATTAAGATCCAATGGCTAAGATTAAATTAGCTTTTATCCCACATCGGATTCTTAATTAATTTCGTTGTCTTTGGAGCACTATATAAACCCAAAGAATTCTTCACAAATGTTTTCACCAAACCTTTCATATCTTGGGTTTATATAAGTGAGCAACTCTAAAATTTAAGAGTAAGCCACTGATTTTGAGGATCCTTAAGTCTAATTGACTAGATGAACCTCGAGTTAAAAGTTTTGAGGTATTTGCCTAGGCTAGCACCAAGGGCAAAATACCCGTGCACTAAAGGCGTAGTCTTGCCGTTGGGTTTTGGCTTTGGTGTGTGCATCTTTAGAGGCCACACACTTGGGTGGCTCTTTGGAATGTGGAAGAGCTTGCTGAGTTCGAGAAAAGCTTGTAGATTGGAGGGAGGACTGGAGGAGTCTACGGTTCAAGTAAGTATTTTTCTTTCTTTATTTTATTTAGAGTTCTTATGATAGTTAGCATGTTTAGGTTTATGTTCTTTGCATGTTTTATGAGTTTTATGCTTAGAATATATAGTAACATGCCTAGGCTTGTAGAATAATCAAAATAAATGGGTATTGGGCAAAGGGAAAGTGGCATAATAATTTTTATTTTCCACTGCGCACTCGTGGCCGCTTCCCAACATTTTGGAATCTTCCATTTTGAATCTTTTCAAAACTTTATCTATGTACGTAGATTGAGAAAGTCCTAACAACCTCTTAGATCTTTTACGGTAGATCTTAATGCCGAGGATGTAGGCTGCTTCTCCCAAATCTTTCATGGAGAAATTCTAAGATAACCATTGCTTGGTGGCTTGCATTATGGGAATATCATTCCCGATGATTAATATGTCATCGACATATAATACAAGAAATATAACAACACTCCCACTACTTTTCCTGTAAAAACAAGGCTCGTCTATATTTTTGATGAAGTCAAATTCTTTGATTGTCTCATCAAATCGTATATTCCAACTTCTGGAGGCTTGCTTGAGTCAATAAATGGATCGTTTAAGCTTGCATACTTTATTATGATCATCCTTAGATGCAAACCCCTCAGGTTGTGTCATATAGACTTCCTGTACGAGGTTCCCATTAAGGAAACCTGTTTTGACATCCATCTGCCAAATCTCATAATCAAAGTGTACAGCTAGTGCCAGTAAAATTCGAATGGACTTTATCATTGCAACAGGCGAGAAGGTTTCGTCATAGTCAATTCCTTGGATTTGTCTATAATCTTTCGCCACCAACCTAGCCTTATAGGTTTGGATGTTGCCTTCTGCATTAGTTTTACGCTTGTAAATCCACTTGCAGCCTATAAGTTTTATCCCTTCAGGTGCATCCACCAAGTCCCAGACTTGATTCCGATATATAGAGTCTATTTCAGATTTCATGGCCTCAAGCCACTTGACTGAATCAATGTCATGCATTGTTTCGCCATAATTGGTGGGATCATCATTATCAATGACCTAATCATGTTCCTTATCAATATGGAAACCATATCTTTCAGGCTCATATCTTTCCCTACCAGACCTTCTAAGTTCATAACCTTGTGGTTGTTCCGTCGCTGCCCTTTTGAGGGGCCTGAGGTTTAGTTCTATGTTAGTTTTTTCTTCTCGTACCTCATCGAGGTCAAGTCTACTCCCACTATATTTCTTGAGAAGGACTTCATTCTCTAGAAATTTAGCATTTCGTGACACAAATGTTCTTTGTTCATTTGGGATGTAGAACACGTATGCTCTTGAGTTCAAGGCATATCCTACAAACTTACATTTAACTGCCCTATCATCCAATCTGTTAGTTTGTGTGAGCTTAACATATGCGTCACATCCCCAAACTTTTAGATAACTAAGACTAGGACGTTTCCCAGACCATAACTCATATGGTGTTTGACTAACAGTCTTGGAAGGAACTTGGTTTAGTAGTAGTGTTGCAGTTTCTAAAGCAAGACCCTAAAATGAAAGAGGTAGATCCGTGTCTGGCATTATTGATCGGACCATATCTAATAATGTCTGATTTCTCCTTTCGGAGACCCTATTGTGCTGTGGAGTTCCCGGAGGAGTCCACTGGGAAAAAATGTCATTTTCTCTCAAGTAATCTTAAAATGCGTCGCTTAAGTATTCACCACCTCGGTTAGACCTTAGTGACTTAATAATTTTATTAAGCTGGTTTTCTACTTCAGCTTTGAAATCTTTGAATTTCTCAAAGGCTTCAGATTTGTACCGCATAAGGTACACATACTCATATCGCGAGTGATCATCGATAAAGGTAATGAAGTAGGAGAATCCACCTCTAGTGGTGACTGACATTGGTCCGCATACATCAGAGTGTATGAGTTCTAATGTCTCCGCTGTACACTATCATTTACCTTTGAAGGGTAATTTGGTCAATTTACCAAGTAAACAAGACTCACAAGTTCCATAAGGTTCATATTTGAAGGGTCTGAAATACACATCCTTATGTAGCTTAGTTAATCTTGTTTCATTGATACAACCTAAGCGACTGTGCCATAGAAGTGATTCATTGAGATTATTCGAGTTAACGTTGTATATATTAGAGGTTGAACATTCTTTGTTGGTTTGTAAGACATAGATACCATTATTCAAAATACCATCTCCATATTTTATTTCATTGAAATAAATAGAACATTCATTACAACTTATTAGGCATGAAAAGCCTTTATTACATAAAGAAGAAATTGAAATGATGTTTTTTACTAGAGAAGGTACATAAACACAATCTTCCAAGTCTAAAACTAAACCATTCGGCAAAACTAATGAATAAGTCCCCACACACAATGAGCCAGTTTTGCTCCATTACCCATGCGTAAGTCAACCTCCCCATGACGGAGTCTCCTACTATTTCTCAGGCCCTGCACATTGTTACACAAGTGAGTCCCACAACCTGTGTCAATCACCCAAGTAGAAGTTTCAGAGTTTTGAGAATATAGTTCAATCATATACAACATACCTGAAGCATTGGGCTTCTTGGTCACTTGGGCTTCCCTAGCTTCCTTGGCTTTCAAGGATCTGCAGTCTTTCTTCCAATGAAACTTCTTTCCACAAAAGAAACATTTCCCCTTTCCCTTTTTCTTCTCCACCTTACCATTGGTCTTTAGGTAATCTGGAGCCTTGGCCTTGCCCTTATTTTTCTTTGGGCCTCGTGTCTTCAGGTCCGTACCCATAAGCATGACAGAGGTTTTAAGCTCCGGCTTCAATTCATTCTCTGCTTGCTTTATCAGATTGTGCAATTCTGCTAAAGTAGATTCTTTATTAGACAGATGAAACTGCATAATAAAGTTAGAGAAGTCTTTTGGTAAGGACTGAAGAATTAGATCGTGACCTATTTCATGATCCATGATAAACCCGAGGTTGGCTAATTTTCAATGTGGCCAATCATCTTAAGCACATGTCCACTAACAGATCCTTCATTACACATTGTTTGGAATAAGGCACATTACACTTGGAATCTCACGGTATAAACGAAAGTTGCATACAATTCCTTTAAGTGAAAGATGATGGTTTGAACATCTATATCTTCGTGAGCTTTCTGAAGTTCGTCCGACATAGAGCCAAGCATTATGCAAACTGCTTGCTCATCATCATCGACGTGTTTCTTCCAAGCATCTAATGTATTTTGGTCAGCATCTTCTACGGGTTCAGGGGGAAATGGTCTTTCAAGAACATAGAAAATCTTTTCTTGTCGTAAGACAATTTTAAGGTTTCTAAACCAGTCATTATAGTTATCCCCTTTGAGCTTATGCTCATCAAGGATGGAACAAAGTGATATTCTGTTTGCCATTTGAATGTTTGTGAAATATTTTAACCCACATGTTAAGAGAGAATGTTAAAATTAGGAATATGTTTTCATTAATGTTTCATAATAACATGGGCTTTTAATATTATGAAGTTGCTCCCACTCAATTGTTTTAAAATTTTAAGCAAATCGCATCAACCCCAATATAATGGATTTCTTGTGGGCATGGATCCCATTATCATCATTTCACAACTCCGACTAGGGCCGATCGTTATAAAATACGATAATTAGGTAGGTTCCCAACCAATTTATGATATAAATCACAATTCCTTGATCATTGGGTTGGGCAATCAAACATGCCATAGCTTATGCTAATCCTTGTGGACACCCAATCTTTGCCACAAAGTTATAACGCCACGCCTAAGGGTCGCTGTGTCTTATGACTCAGAAAAGTCAAACCATTGTCAATAGTATGATTTAGAGAAAAATTGGTATTGGTCAGTCTGGTAAAGCCTAGTCCTGCCAATACGGTTTAAGCCCTTTGGGTCTATACTTTATAATGAGACTCAAATTTTAGACTTAAATTATTATTGAGGATTTTAGCAAGTTTAAGTGAATAACTGTCAAATGGATTCCTCCATTGAAAATTCCCTAGAGGGAGGGTGGAGCGAACTCTCTTAAATACCCTTACCTCTTAGGCTCTTATTGCCTTGGTGACAGGAATAAACAATAGATCCTCCAAATTAGTCCAACACTTTAAATATGCTTTAAGGTAAGCTTTGAGTAAATGATTATCTAGATGTCTTCACAGCTTTTCCTTTTGGCTATAAAAAGGTAGTAAGTGAAGAGGACCACCAAATCATTATCTAACTCTAGTAATACCTTTGGTTAAATTAACTTTAGTTTGGAAAATTTTATTAACGCCTTGGTCCCGACCCATTTGTATCTTTTATAATATCTTTTATTATAAACAAGTGATTTATATTTATTAGCCTTAAAGGTAATAAATCTCTAAGTTCATCACGGAATAATTACTTAGCTAAGGGATAATCAATACACTCTATATTTCCTTAGAAAGTCTCTAGATGCTTGCACCCTAAAATAATCATGCCAATTCTAATCATACATAGAATCATCAAGCATATGAGTTTTAATATGTTGGAATTATTTTAGGCATTAAATAACTTTGATTAATATTTAATTATGATATTGCATTTTATTTTAATCAAATAAATTTACTATTCAAGTTTTTTTTTTACAAATGCGTGAACTTTAAATGCAATTTCACAATTCAAATCTTAACCAAATCATGTAAAACTTGTGCCTCAAAGTAAGTTCAGGGTGTTAGTTTTCCAACGAGCTTTTACAGACCCAATTTCGAGTTCAAATGATAGAGAACTAATCAAAACAAAAACGGCGCGCTGATACCACTGTTGAGATGTGGCCGCGAGTGCGCAGCGGAAAATTAAAAATTATGATGCCGTTATCCCTTTTCCCAAGACCCATTTGTTTTGATTATTCTACAAGCCTAGGTATGTTACTATATATTCTAAGCATAAAAACTCATAAAACATGCAAAGAACAAAAACCTAAACATGGTAACTATCAAAAGAACTCTAATTAAAATAAAGAAAGAAAAAGACTTAATTGAACCAAAGAATCCTCCAGTCCTCCCTCCAATCTACAAGATTTTCTTGAACTCAGCAAGCTCTTCCACGTTCCAAAGAGCCACCCAAGTGTGTGGCCTCCAAAGGTGCACACACCAAAGCCAAAACTCAACGGCAAGACTACGCCTTGAGTGCACGGGTATTTTGCCCTTGGTGCTAGCCTAGGCAAATACCTCAAAAATTTTAACTTGAGATTCCTCTAGTCAATTAGACTTAAGGATCCCCAAAATCAGTGGCTTACTCTTAAACTTTATAGTTGCTCACTTATATAAACCTAAGATATGAAAGGTTTTGGTGTAAAAATTTGTAAAGAATTCTTTGGGTTTATATAGGTGCTCCATGTTGGATAATTATGACCCATAGCATCACTATTTGTACAGAACATGGTGTTGTTGTACAAATTAACTATATGACAAAGGAAATTGCTCTTTTATCATTTGTAATTAGATTACCAAGATACATAAATGATAAAAGTCCATATGATTAGTTCCGGATTAATAAGATATGAGACAATATTAATCCACTAAGGTTTAATCATTAAAATATCCCTAGTCGTAGTATTATCGAGACTAGACATCGATAATGCAGAATAGACTAGTATTGCACTTGTGCGTGTTATGGGAGTATAACAGCATAGTTCTCATATATTTGGGTATTGGATACTCATGCAAGTGTAATAGGAGGTTGTGTTTACCGATGGTACGTAAACAGCTTCGCTCTGGATAGACCCATCGGAATTCCATTGGTAGTATGACTATGTGTCTATGGAAGACCGAATCAGGGTAGGTGTATTTGGTCTTAACCTGAGACTTGCATCGCTATTACTTGCGACAATCAATATACTTTGGTTTTGGTCGTCCAGGGCTTTAACAGGTTCTGTGTACGCCTCTTCTAGGTATATTGAGAATCGTAGTGTATTGGGTGTGATGTCAAGATGGAAGTATCACTTCAGTCATATGGAGATGATGATCATGTAGGATACGGAACTAGTACTCTTAAGTACTGTAGCCATTGGGATAATATGACTAGGTCATGTTGATCCGATTATAGAGACTAGTTACCAGAGATATGATATATGCTTCGTACGGGGCAGACACAATTCCAGCCTCAGTCCTAGCATGTGACATCCGATATTGGATCGCAATACGCAATACTATGTATACTACGCCTGACATAGATTACATATTCCTTAAAAGAATATTTCTGGAGAATTGGGTAGGCACGGTGCTTTGCTAAAAGCCAAACATGTCTTGTAAATCGGTAAGAATGTGGTACTAGGTACGCACGTATTCGGATATTCCGATGACCGGATTTACTGCCAACATATCCAGGGATCTCATGGGTCTCTTCCCGAAGATTCACCGATGACTTATAACTTGCACATAATTAATATGTGATTAATTATAAGAGAGAAAATTAATCTAGGATTAATTACGGAGATATTTTATCTGGGATACAATTCTATTTAAAGAGAGAGAACGATTAATTCAGAATTAATCGATAAAATAATATATTCGATATATTATATGAAATTAGATTTCATGACGGAATTAAAATTGGATTTTAATTCGGGCAAACGAATTAATTTAGAATTAATTCACGAGCGATGTGAATAGTAATTTTGCTAGGCATAATTATTTAATTAAATTGGATTTAATTACGTCGCAACGGAAAATTCGTTAATTCGGAATTAGCGAACCCGAGCCCGAGATGTGTTGTGGGCTCACTCGGATTTTGAATCAAGTGGGGCCCAGATGTCACATCACTTATCAATCACATCACGTTTTGGTTGATGGAAGTTGATGGGATTTTGATGGTTGCTTGTACAAATTGAATGATATTTTACCATTTTATTATTATTTGGTATATGACTTTCAATTTTGTAATTTATTACACACACTTTTTCATTCTTTCTCTCTTCCTCACCAAGGCCGAATGGCCTTCTCCATTTTTCCTCTTCAATGCCGTGAGCCTAGGGCTCATGGCTTCTTGATTTTATTTCAAAATCTAAGGTGCTAGCACACACAAGGAGTCTTACAAAGGTGTTAGGGAAACTTATCCATGAGTTTGGAATCTCATTCACAAAGCTTGGAAGCTCAACATACATCAAAGAAAGCTTGGAGCAACTTCCATGGAGGCAAAGTTTTGAACTTCTCTTCAACATCCAACCGAGCATTGTAAGTATTTTCCGTATTCTTACTTTGTTGTATTCACATGATTTCTTGCTTAATTGATCTTGGTTTGACCTAGAAAACCCAACAATGGTATCAGACCCATAATTGAGCATGAAATTGAATTTAGGGTTCTTAAACTTTGATTTGGGTATTTTTGATTTGAACAAGTTTTATTCAAATTTTTTGTTTGAGCATGCTTATAATATGTTAACTTTGAGTTGTGCATGATCAATTTGATGAAAAATGAATTGGATTAATTTTCCCCAATTTTGAGGCTTGGCCGAATGTGAACCCATTTGTAGCTCTTGGTGATTTTTGAATTTTCGACAATTGGATGTGTTTAAAATACATGGGATATATTAGTTTGTGATTTAATTGGATTGAAATCAAAATTGATATAAAAAGTCCCTTATTGTCGTGAGCTATAGGAAGCATGTTGGAATTGATTTTGCTTCAATTTGTGTTGGACATAAGTTGGTTGATTAAAGCATGATTAATTAGTGTAATTGGTGTTTTGGAAATATTAATTTAAGTAATTAATTATGGCTAATACACTTTAATTAATTAAATTGTGAAATTTGGAATATTAGAATTTAATTAATTGGGCTTAATTTGGAATTGGGCTAAAAATGTTGTATTTGGGCTTAATGGGCTTGGTTGGGCCAATTTTGGTTTAGGATAATTGGTTGGATCCAATTAGGCCTAAAACCATTTCCATAAAGTCCAAATATGATAATTGGGCCTTTAAAAATTTAATTGGGCCTAATGGGCCAAAATTAATTTTGTGGCAAAGGGTGATTCCTTATTGGGCTTTGGTTGCCAAAGTCCATGCCTTATGAATTAATTAAAAGCCCATTGGTCTTTAATTAAATTGACATTGGATGTTAATTGGGCTTTGAGACCCATAAAGATTAGATTTAGAATCTAAGTCGCAAAGGCACATTAAAAAGTGTAATTATTTAATTTGGAATTAAATAAAGAATTAGTATTGAATGCAAATTAAATTGGATTTAATATTGTAGTTTGATATAATTCGAGAATTCGTACTTTGAGTACTTATTCTAAACGAGTTGGACTCGCGCAAATCAAATCGTTGTTTGAACATTGGATGATCATTAATCAAAGATTAATTAATTGGATTAGATTGATTGATAACATGCTTTGTGTGAATATATGGATGTGATGTATGAATAATGTATATCAGATGGATATTAGATGGGTGAGGGCAATTTTGGAAATTGTTGTAATAAATTTAGAATTTATTGAATTGGACCTGCGTGTCTAGCCTATTACCTCTTGATTCTTTGTATTTCTCTTCTCACCTATTCCCCTCAATGTAAATGAGATTTCTTTAGAAGTGTTATGTAATTGGGTAGAAATATGAATAGTGCTAGCGGGAGAGAGGAAAAGGGAGAGATTTGTTCTAGGAACAAAATGTTTTAAATATCCATCCGCATATCATTATTAATTTATTTATCGCGCCTTAGTATGCTTTTAGAATGCATGCTTAAGGGTGTATGATGAGACCTAATCAAAGATAATTAATTGGTTGCCAATTACGCAAAAAAAAAAAAAAAAACCTCAACAAATATTAAGCGTTTTCCTTCCATTGAGTGATTCATTCTCAAGATCCAAGATTGGCACTGGTTTGTTGGCCAAAGTCAATACCTTTGTCCATCGCGGATGTGTTTGAATCATGAAGGCTTTATTCCATATCGCATGTCTTGTCCAAGTTGTGATTTGTTGGCCAAAGTCAAGATCACTTCTTGTCCATCGACATCGATTACGAAGCTTTCCAAGGTCAATGGGTCCCGCTTAACTAGAATCATTAAGCTTGTTGTGCCAAAGCCAAAGCTTTGTTGATTCAGAGGAAAAAGGTTAGGGAATATATTGGATATATTGGCATATATTCGATATATGTTTCTGACTTGGATGTCCACCTACTGGATCTAGGAATTGGATGAGATCCAATTGATCTTAGAGATCTACCTAGTTAAGTATCATACAACTTGTTGGCCAAAGTCAAGGTTGTGTGTTATTTAATGGGATCCTAGCCCACTAGGAAACTAGGTTTCCCGAGTACTCAACAGAGGGTTAGAGACTCGCCGAAAAATAGTGGGAGGCAAGTATTAAATTTGCAATTTCATTTAGATACTTGCCAATACGCGCTCATTTCAATTTTTCGTCATTATTTATTAATAAATATATTAGTTGGACTAATATTTAATGGTTGTTTTAATTAAACAGTTGGATTGTATTCAAACTACTTCAATTTATAGTTGATTATATAATTGGATTATAGTAATCAATATATTTGAATTTAACCAATCAAATAGTAGTTGATTATATAGTTAGACTATAGTAATCATTATATTCGATTGTACCTGAAATCGTTGATTGGATAGTTGGACTATTGGAATCAAGATAACTGAAAGATTAGCGTTTAGAACATAATCCTGGGGAAAATGTCTTTAAGCAGCTTTATTTTTCAAATTGGGAATAGAACCTCAGGATAGTCTTGGGAACCGAGAAGTTACTTTATTTGATATAGTGACGTCTGGGGCCTAAGCCCGTAGTTGAGCAAATAGTGGAGAATGAGTTTTGGAAGACTCATGGTGATGATAACTTTAGTGCTCAATCCGTTATGCTTACCGCAATGACACTTTAATTTTGTCGTCAAAACTAAGGATTAGATCCTTATACCATGATGATTGAAATTAAAGGATCTTCATAGATCTCTTCTTAGACCTTAGAAGTATAAATTGCAAAAGAAGCTCTTTCGCTCGCGTATGCCAGAGGGTACATCTGTCGAACACTAGGTGTCGCAGATTATTACTGACATCGAACAGCTTAGGTTAGCTGGGCAAAACCTACATGGCCGAGACTACAAAAGATTTGATAGTCTCTACCCGAAAGGTGGGGCAGGTTCATTATGAACCAAGAGAAAACTCTTGGAGAGTTGATGGCTATGCTCAAAGAGGCAGAGCCAGAGCTTCTAAAATGGGCAAAGGCAAAATCATTATAGTCTTCTGGGAAGACAAAGGACATATCCCAAGATGTCTGCCTAAACTGTGGCAAATAGGGTCACTGGATGCTTGACGGCCGTATGGACAAGGCAGACATGGAGGAACAGAAGGCGGGGCAAGGCTCCGGCTTCAACCATGTTTGTCATAAACATGTTCACTACTAGTTTCAAAATTGGATTTTGATACTAGATGCAGTACATAAATATATGTACAGATGTGCAGAATCTGCTGAATAGCAGGAGACTGACTTCAGTTGAGATCTACCTGCAAGTAAAAAACGGGACGAAAGTCGCTGTTTTAACCGTAGAAACCTAAGTTTAGGAACTACCCTTTGGGTATGTACTTAAATTAGGAAACTGTTATAATGTACCTAGTTTGACTAGAAACATTATCTCTATATCTAAGTTTAACTCGTTGCGGGTATACCTTTATATTCTAGAACACTAAGTGTTTTATTTTATAAAGATGATATTGAGATAAACACATTAGATGTGAATAACAGTATTTATATTTAGAATATAAATTAATCTCATACATATAGCATGACAAACAAATAGCTCAAACTGAATTAATCAGATGAGACTTATTTATAGCATTGCTGTCTGGGACACATTAACAAGACTCGTATATCCACACTTTCGAAGAGTGGGTACTAGGACAGATTTGATTCTATTCAAATAATGTCTACGAATCTAGTTTATTAGGAAAAGTGCCTAAAACACCTTTTACTTGGTAAAAATGCAAGTGGCACCGATCTGTTAGCCCTCGTTCATAGTGACGTAAGTGGGCCCATGTCTAGCTAGGCTAGAGGTGGATATCAATACTTCGCAACCTTTATGGATGTGGCATCGCGTTATGGTTATCTGTTTCTTTTGAAACATAAATCGGAAACTTTTGATAAATTCAAAGAGTTTCGAGACGAAGTATAAAAACAGACCAGCAAGAGTATTAAGACATTACGATTGGACCGTGATGAAAATACTTAAGCAATAAGTTTCTCAATTACTTGAAAGAGTATATTATTCTTTCAATGACTCTTCACAGAATGTCTCTAACACCAAATTTGACGGTGTGTCCGAACAGAGAAACCGAACTTCGTTGGACATGGTAAGGTTAATTATGAGTCGCTCTGAGCTACCATTTTCCTTATAGGGATACACATTAAACAGTGCAATACTTATTTTGAATAAGGTTCCATAAAAATCTGTTAGACAGATTTCATATTATATATGAACAGGAAAGAAACCAGGTTTTCTCATTCCTGTAGATTTGGGAATGCTAGGCATATGTTTGGATGATGCCAAACTAAAACCCAAATTGGATAAGTGCCTAATTTGTAGGTTATCCTAGGGAAACCAAAGTATAGTACTTATACAACTCACAAGAGAACAATGTTATTATTGCTCTCCATGCGGTTTTCCTAAGAGGAATACCTATATGCAGTGGTAAGTGAGAGAAAAGTAAAACTCGATGAAAATCGGAGTAATACTGTTCTAGGCACCGAATCCTTAATGGAACACAAACAGTTCATCAAAGATGAAACTGTACCAATAATCTTCGAATACACAAAAACTGCGTAAATCGGAAAGAGTCAGAAAATAACCTGGGAGGTATGGGTTTCTGATCTCACCTCATGAAGATGTCAATCTTATTGAGGAAGACGAACCGACTACGTATGAGGAAGTGATACAAGGTATCGATTCCTATCATGGAAAAGTGTCATGAAATCCTAAATGGATTCCATGTATACCAACCAAGTTTAGACACTGGTTGATGTACCGAAAAGCATTGTGCCTATTGGTACTATATGAGTCTTCAAGGAAGACATACATGGATGGCAACAAATAAACATACAAAGCTAGGCTTGTAGCAAAAAGGTATTGTTATCAACATTGTGTCGATTACGAAGAAACCTTTTACATGTTGCCATGATTAAATCCATTTGGATAATGCTTGCTAATGCTGTATGTTTCATTTATGAAATATGGCAGCTGAACGTCAAAAACGATTTCCTTAAACGGAAACCTTTTGGAGGATGTTACAACATCCTGACGGTTTTGTCATACCAAAACATGCAAACAAGATTTACAAGTTAAATCGATCCATTTATGGATTCTTGGAATCATCATTGAATTCTTGGAATCATCATTTTGATGTAATCATAATGGTATATGATTTGATTCAAAATGAAGATAATTCTTGTGTATATAAGGAGGTTAGTGGGAGTGCACTGACAATGATTGTCTTATATAATGATGATATATCATTTCTTGGAAATGACATTCCCATAATACAATCAGTGAAAGCTTGGCTTTCATTAAAACTCTCCGTAGATTATTTGGGAGAGACAACCTTTATTCTAGGAATAAGGATCTACTGGGATAGATCTAAAAGTTGTTGGCACTCTTCGAGAACTCGTACATTGAAAAGAATGTACGCGACCTGGTGTCTCATATGTTTTGAGCATATGGAGTCACAATCAGGCCCATCCAGGTGATGGTCATTGGATTGATGTTAAGAACATCCTTAAGTATCTTAGAAGAACTAAGGATGCTTTCTTAAGCTATGGAGAATGAGAACTTGAAGTGACTAGGTTCACCGTTGCAAGTTTCCAAACCGATAAAAATGACTATAAGTCGATATAAGGGTACTATATGGTTTGAATAACGGAACAGTGTGATGGAAATCTTCCAAGCAAGATACTGTTGCCGAATAAACAACAAAAGCAGAATATTACTGCAGCTGAGGCAGCAAAAGAAGCAATTTTGGATCTGTAAAATTCCTAATTAGATTAGGAGTAGTTCTGTTAGCAGTTGAGCTAGGCTACAACACAGGCTAAAGAATTAAAGGTCTCATCAACGATCTAAGTATATACTTCAACTATTTCATCTTATTCGTCGGATAATACATCGTGGTGATGTGATGATCGAATAAATCGCATCAGATGATAACTTTGCAAATCCGCTGACGAAAGCTGTTTCTCAGCAGAATTTTGAGCGACCCGTACATAGTTCAGGTGTAGGACACTTGAGTGATTGGATATAGGCCAAGTGGGAGATTGTTGGACAATTATGACCCATAGCATCACTATTTGTACAGAACATTGTGTTGTTGTATAAATTAACTATGTGACAAAGGAAATTGCTCTTTTATCATTTGTAATTGGATTACCAATATACATAAATGATAAAAGTCCATATGATTAGTTCCGGATTAATAAGATATGAGACAGTATTAATCCACTAAGGTTTAATCATTAAAATATCCCTAGTCGTAGTATTATCGAGACTGGACATCGATAATACGGAATAGACTAGTATTGCACTTGTGCGTGTTATAGGAGCATAACGACATAGTTCTCATATATTTGGGTATTGGATACTCATGCAAGTGTAATAGGAGGTTGTGTTTATCGATGGTACAGAAACAGCTTCGCTCTGGATAGACCCATCGGAATTCTATTGGTAGTATGACTTACAGTCGTCTTTATCGGTTTGGAAACTCACATCCGTAAATCCAGTTACCTCAAGTTCTCCATCTCCATAGATTAAGAAAGCATCCTTAGTTCATCTAAGATACATAATGATGCTCTTAACCGCAACCCAGTGACCATCACCTGGATCGGCCTGATAGCGACTACACATGCTCAAAACATATGAGACATCAGGTCGCGTACATATCATGGCATACATGATCGATCCGATTGCAGAAGCGAATGGGATCCGACTCATATTGTCTCTCTCATCTTGAGTTTTATGACACATGTCCTTAGATAGAGTGACGCCATGTGACACTGGTAACAGTCCCCTCTTAGACTGATCCATATGGAATCTCTTCAACACTTTATCAATGTACGTGCTCTGGGAGAGTCCAAGCAACTTTCTAGATCTATCCCGGTAGATCTTTATTCCTAGAATAAAGGCTGCTTCTCCCAGATCTTTCATGGAGAATTTTAATGAAAGCCAAGCTTTCACCGATTGTAGCATGAGAATGTCATTGCCAATAAGCAATACATCATCAACGTAAAGGACAATGAATGTCAGTGCGCTCCCACTAACCTTCTTATATACACAAGGATCATCCTCGTTTTGAACGAAATCATATTCTTTTATGATCTCATCAAAACGTTGGTTCCAAGAATGCGATGCTTGCTTCAATCCATAAATGGATCGATTTAACTTGCAAACCTTGTTTGCATGTTTTGGTACGACAAAACCGTCAGGGGATATTGCATATAAACATACTCCAAAAGGTTTCCGTTAAGGAAAGTGGTTTTGACGTCCATCTGCCATATTTCATAATCGAAATATGCAGCAATAGCAAGCATTATCCGAAAGGATTTAATCATGGCAACAGGTGAAAAACTGTCGTTGTAATCGACACCATGTCGTTGATGATACCCTTTCGCTACAAGCCTAGCTTTGTACGTTTGTATGTTGCCATCCATGTCGGTCTTCTTCTTGAAGACCCATTTGCAACCAATAGGCTTTACGCCTTCTGGTGCATCAACCAGTGTCCAAACTTGGTTGGTATACATGGAATCCATTTCGGATTTAATGGCTTCTTGTAATAAATCCGAGTCGATACCTTGTATTGCTTCCTCATACGTAGCCGGTTCATCATCCTTAATAAGATTAATATCCACATGAGGTGATATCAGAAACCCATACCTCTCAGGTTATTTTCTGACTCTCTCCGATCTACGCGGTTCTTGTGTATTAGAAGATTGTGGTACAGTCTCATCCCTGATGAACTGTTCGTGTTCCGTTTGGGAGTCGGTGAGGAACAGTATCACTCTGATTTTCATCGAATTCTACTTTCCTCTCATTTACCACTGCATTTAGGAATTCCTTTCCGTTGAAAACCGCATGTAGAGCAACAAATACGTTGTTCTCTTGTGGGTTGTAGAAGTAATATCCTTGGTTTCCCTAGGATAACCTACAAATAGGCACTTATCCGATTGGGTTCTAGTTTGGTACCATCCAAACGTTTAACGTATGCCTAGCAACCAAATCTTCAGGAATGAGAAACCCGGTTTCTTTCTTGTCCATATTTCATATGGAGTCTGTTGAACAGACTTTGACGGAACCTTATTCAAAATAAGTATTGCACTGTTCAATGCATATCCCCAAAAGGAAATTGGTAGCTCTGTGCGACTCATCATAGAGCTTACCATGTCCAACAAAGTTCGGTTTCTTCGTTCAGACACACCGTTTAATTGAGGTGTTCCGGGAGGAGTCCACTGTGAAATAATATTATACTCTTTCAAGTAATCAAGAAACTCATTGTTCAAGTATTCTCCACCACGGTCCGACCGTAATGTTTTAATACTTTTACCGGTCTGTTTTTCTACTTCGTGTCGAAACTCTTTGAATTTCTCAAAAGTTTCCGACTTGTGTCTCATAAGATACACATAACCATAACGCGATGCATCATCCGTAAAGGTTATGAAGTATTCAAATCCACCTCTAGCCTGGCTAGACATGGGCCCACATATGTCACTATGAACGAGGGCTAACAGTTCGGTGGCACGTGCATATTTACCGCTAAAAGGTGTTTTAGGCATTTTGCCTAATAAACAAGATTCGCAGACGTCATATGAATTTGGATAAAATCTGTCCAAGTACCCATTATTCGAAAGTGTGGATATGCGAGTCTTGTTAATGTGTCCTAGACGACAATGTCACATATAAGTTTCATCTTTGTTACTTAATTTAAGCCTTTTATTTGTTACGTTATATGTTTGAGATGATTTATATTCAAAATATAAAGACCATTATAACATCAACAACATGTCTCAATATCATTTTTATAAAAAAACACCTTGTGTTCTGAATACAAAAGTATGCCCACATTGGGCTAAACAAGATACAAAAATAATATTCATAGTCAAACTAGGTACATAGTAGCAGTCTGATAAATTAAGTACATGCCCCGAGGGCAGTTCCAAAATATAAGTCCCTACAGCCAAAACAACGATTCTGGTCCCGTTTTCAACTCGTAGATCAATCTCCTCTGAAGCCAGTCTCCTGCTAATCTGCAGATCCTGCACATCAGTACATATATGAGTACCACAACCAGAATCAAAAATCCAATTTTTAAAACTAGAAGTAGACATGTTTATCTCTATAACAAACATACCTGAAGCCGGAGCCTTGCCCGCCTTCACTTCCTTCATTTGCGCCTTGTATTCACGGCAGTCACGCTTCCAGTGACCCCGTTTGCCACACTTCAGGTAGACATCTTGGGATTTGTCATTTGTCTTCCCGGATGACTTTGATGATTTGGCATTGCCCTTTCTCTTCTTCTTCTCCACACCTCCAGTAGCCTTTGGCCAAGCCTTGGCAGACTGAGATGTCGAAGCGAAGTGCGCCTCGCGCTTTTTTCCCTTCAAAATCTCATTTTCTGCTTCTCGCAGCATTGTCATCAACTCTCCAAGAGTATGATCTTAGTTCATCATATTTTAGTTCATGATGAACCTGCTCCAGCTGTCAAGAAGAGACTGCAAGATTAAATCTCTAGAAGTCTCATCCTCAAAGGTTATGCCTAACTGACCCAGCTATTCGATGTCAGCAATCATCTGCGACACATAGTGCTCGACAGATGTACCCTCTGACATTCGAGAGCGAAAGAGCTTCATCTGCAATTCATACTTTTACGATCTAAGGTTAGATCGGTGAAGGTCCTTCAATTTTTCCATCATTGTATAGGGATC
>SKCR01032672.1:0-24778 GCA_019454045.1 Zanthoxylum bungeanum | reverse complement strand
CATTTTAATTAATGTTCCATTAGTTTCTACAGTTACGTATATGATGTGTATAAGTAGAAAATTCGAATTTTGAAATATTTGAGATTTGAATCTATCTTTTGTATAATTGTTATATAATTAATATTACTTGCGCCTCAGAGGTATGAGTAGAAGTTTATCATTTATTTTATTTAATATAATATTGTATTCTATTTGATAGAATATATTTTCTACGATCTCGAGTAATAAAATTATTCATTACTTAGTGTGTAACATTGGATGTTGAATATTGTAGAAAAGACTTGACTTATTGAAGTCAAATATGGTGATAAACTGTAAATGAAACTACATAATTACTAAGATGGAAATACCTTTTTATCATTTCCATATAAGTGCTATAAGATGTCAGAATCATTCACAAAGTATTTGATACTTAATGGTTCTGTTGTTTTCTTATCGAAGAAATTTATCCTATAACTTATAGTGGGAATGATATTTGATATCGATTCGGGAAATTAACATTAAACCATATATCTAAGATTGTTAATAGCTTACTACGATCAAGTTTGGAACTTAATTGAGCTTTCCTTATGAATCGTTCATAAAATGTGCAAATGGTTTACGTAGCAAAAATATAGTGAGCTTATTAAAGTTTGACCTTTATAGTATGACAGTGAGAAAATTTATACTCAGCAATCTATTTTAGATTCTAATGAAACTTGTCTCTAGTCGCACTAATTGAATAATTTAAGATTTGTTGGTTAATGGTGATATTAAATTGTATATTTTATCTAAAGAATACAAAATGACATTTCTGAATGGTTTCTTCATATAAGAGATCCATTGTGATTTCTTAGTTTGAAGAGTTCATTTTGTAATGGCCCTGGAGTTTGTATTATGCTAAAATTACAATTTAGTATTTTAGCTTATAGAGCCTATTGTAGACTCGGATGAGCTTTCTAGAAATTTATGTTTTCTAATTTTAATATCAGTCAGATTTTCTGATATTATTAAAGCATAGAGAATACATATGAGATAGAAGGGTTAGTGGGAGCGTACAAATTTCTTTCTAGTATTTTACATCATAATGACATTATCATTATTAAGGTAATAATGAGATGTTTATAAGGTAAAAGGTTTACCTGATTCTTATTTTCTCCATGAAATCAGTGGGAGCAGTCTCTATTATATTCGATATAAAGTTTTATATATGATATAAAACTAAGAGATTTGTGATATACTCCTATTAATCGTACATTAGATATAATTTAATAAATGACACAACAAGACTATCTATATGATAGTTAGTATAAATGTTTGACAGTTAGTGTGTGTCTTATGTATAGTATTCATCTTTCGTAAAGGATAATTCCTTTTTCGAAAGAGATATTGATTAGAATGTCTAACTAATCTTATGCATCATAGGATGATGGCATAATGAATATTATATTGAGTGCGATTAGAGATATCAATTTAATCGTAATTTTTACGAGTTATTTTGATATTTTCTAGACCATAAGATGTGTCTTGAAACATGTTCTTTATCATCTTAGAGATATTAAGAATGAGTTTCTAATTAATGGAGAATAAAGTTCGCAACCATTAGGGTCTAATTAGTTTTGAGTCTAGTTATGATGTTAGACGGTCTACGTCATAAAGTGTCAAAAAATATGTAGTGAGAGTGTCACAGATGATTCTACTGAATGAGTGGAAATAGTTGCAACTTATGAAGTATTGACTTATGAAGTTGCATAGTGACCTCATAGATTAGAAGTTTGTTATTAGTGTCGTGTTTACGGTTGTCTACATAGTATTTTGGATTTGATCCATAAATACTTAGACAACTTAGTAGCTCAAGCATAATGTTGATATGGAATCTGAGTCATATTGATGTAGAACTTAGTTTCTACAAAAATATGAATGATGCTTGCTAAGGAAAATGATGATGTTTGTTGGACAAACTCAATCTGTCATAGCGAGCTTACTTGTTGTTACCTACCGCTTGAGCGTCAGGTGAGTTCTTAAGGGCCATGAGTTTGTGATACAAATTGGGATGTGTATATGATACCATGGAATGGTACTAGAGAAAGTGGGAGAAATTGTTAGGGTTGATGCTCTGAGCACCAATCTGGTTCGTATTTATATATGATTCATGAATACAAGCAATACATTTATCCATAATATTACTAATTTAAATGGTAGCACCTCTGTCATTTATATATGTATTCGATCTAATTTCGATTAGATTGATTAGATTAAAACTAAATCTGATTTACTGATATGTATATATATTAGACAAAGACCCCAAGATTTACAACGTAATGTGCAGTTACAACATAATTTGTAATTGACATTGGGAAGTGTCACTATAAGTTGTATATCCTTAAATTAAGTTCCTGGTCAAGATTTACTGACACGGGTCGGTTAGTAAAATCCACTGAGACCAGTACATGTTGTATATCGGACTTGGTCCGATGGTTTATCCCAATGAACCATGAGTCTTGAGAGACTCGTATAGACATGTATGTGTTTATTTGATAAACACTGAATGACTCACCGAAGATTTCCTAATAGATGGTACACTGACGTCAATTAAATCTTCTCGGAAATGAGTAGTATAGTGATTCTTTGACTTGAGTTATCATTGTGGATATATGAGTTATCCTCCACACTTAGATGGCAATCACCTCACAGATCAATTTAGATCAGACCTTCGTCTGTACGTTGGGTGTGGACTTATGATCATGATATCATGTGAGTATCAAGAAAGGATCCGTCAGTTTTATGTACAGAGCATAGGTAGCCCATAATTGATTAGCAATCTGTTAAATCTATGGTCATGGTATACTTCGGAAGTGAGTTCTGAATGTTATTTAGAGATTGCTAATAGATACGTCGACGAGATTATTACTGTAAAGATTTGAAGTTTATATCTATATCTCTGGGATAATCCGGATACCTGTGACGGAGGGTTATACGTATGCAGTGACCTCGACCTGTATAATTCAGCGAGTTTATCTGTTGTCATCATAATTTATGGGTGGGTAAATTATGGACAGGAAATTGGATTTCGTGACAGATATGCCTGAATATAGAGAGTCTTACTAATGAAATATACTCCTAGAGCACTAGAACAACTTTTATAAATAATACTGATTATTTATAACTCGTTTAATGGTTAAACGAAAAATACACGCAGTCGGGACCTAACGGTCATTCCTAAAATTAATGTGTATGTTATTTAATACTTGATTTTATTAAATACACACTAATAAAATATCAATTTGTGATATTTGACTTATATCATTAATATATGTATTTGAGATATTTACTGTAAATATAATACATATATTTAAGATATTTGTATTTAATTATTTAATTATATAAATGTTATATGATTAATATAATTAAATTAACATATATCTTATTTCATGATTAACTTTATTAAGTTGGGAAATGGCATGATGCCATTGGAACACATTTTAGCATGCTTTATGAATGGATAAATATTATCTAAATAATTAGCTATATATGTACCAATTAAATTGAAACAAAAATTAAAGTATTTGATTTTTAATTTTTGGTGAAAATCGGCAATTTGAAATTTTGAAGCAAAAATTTTGTTTCATTTTTTCAAAGTTATAAAAGTTCAACAAAAATATTACAAAGTGAGTTGAGAGGATTTGAAGGAAAATCAAAAAGGAGAGCTTAATTTTTGGAAATTTTGTAAGTATTCTTCAATTTTCTTCAAGATAGAAATTATTTCTATTATTCTCATCTTGTGTTGCTAAGAATGATCTCTCTACTCTTAAGTTTGTAATTAAATTTGTTGGAAGCTTGTTTGAGGATGTTAAGCATGTATGATTAATTTATTTGCTTATTATTGTAATTAAGCTTAATAAATTAATTAGAAAATTAAAGTTGTCATTCTAGAGTTGATTAGTCATTCATAATTAACCTAGAATTGTTCTTGATTAATTTCATGATGGTGATACTTGATTGGTGTGGTAACTGGATGATTAAAGTGTTGAATTTTTTCAATTTAATGTCAATTGTGAAATTGGAGTAATTTATGAAATTAGGGTTCTTTACCTATTCCAATTTTGGGGCTTTTCATATATATGATATAATTTGATGTATATTAAATTTGGGATTGATTGGATTTGATCTTGATATGTTTTGAACAATTGAGCTAAATCGCAATTAAGGAAACGTTCAGGGACTATTTCGACAATATCCATAAAATTCTGGATTTGTGTTGCAAATTATAATTTCATGTATTTGACATGTATAAATTATTTTGGAAATGATTTGGAATCAATTAAATATGTATTTGACAATTTAAGGATCAAAATGATTAATTTACAAAGTGTATAGGTCTCATAGCAATTAATGATTTCAGATAAAAAATTCTGTTTTTATTTATTGAGTAATTAGAATAAATTGATTTATTTTAATTGCTCAAGAAATATATTTATCGGAAATTATTTCGGAGTGAAAATACGTGAAAACTTGTGAAAAATGGCGTTACCGGGTAACGACTGCCTAAACAGTGAACTAGGCACTGTTCGGGAAGCCCACGAACTGTCCAAATATTTTTGGGGCTAACATGGGCAATCCCCATGTACATTGGTCGATCGGTTCGGCCGGAAACGCGTTTTATGCTATTTTGCGAAAAAGAAATTCGCAAAAGTTTCGCGATTTTTCTATATTATTTTTATCGAATAAATATGTTTAGATGAAATATGAATGAATTATCAATATTAGATATTGAATAATGTATTCCTAAGTTTAAAAATTTTAAACTACGATTTCGCTCAAACATCGCTTCTTCCGCTGTGCCTCCCTGATTTGACCCCAATAATTTTACCATGGTTAAGTTTGATCTTATCAAAGATTTACCAAGTGAAAATTAATTAAATTGGATTGATTTTTGTTTGTGTTTTGGGTAGTTCCCTTGAAAAGGAATAGGTGAAGAAAAAAAATGGTTTTGCCGTGAACCAACACCAAAGAAAATGAAATGTTTTTCTTTCTTATGTTTTTTGGTTGCTCCGTGAGCAATGAAAAAAATAAAAAGGAAAGCAATTGTTTTGTCCTTTTAGGCAAGTAATTATCAAGAAGAGAAGGAGTTCTTCAATATTTTTTGCCATGAAACCAAGTTTAGAACAACCTAAACACTAAACTATGTATATCAAAATAATACTTAAGAGTTTAGGATTGTTTTGGTGTTGTTAAATTTCCTAAAATAAAGTTTTAAGAGTTTGATTTTGTTTGAAATTTTTGTTGTCAATCTTAAGCAACCTAGCCACCTCTTGGCTGCTAAGATTTATCCAAGAGTAAACTATGGTGTCGCAAGATTGGTGGTGAAACACGGAGCATGGAACTTAAAGTTTGGTGGAGAAAGCTTGGAGATTGATATATCCTTAGATTATTTTGATTAATTTTGCGCTGTAATTTATGTAGCTATGAACATGTAACAGTTATAATTTAATTAGATTAAATTATGTAAATTGATTTAATTACACATTGCTATGGGTAAGTGCATATTCTCAAGTAAGTGCATATTGATGTAATTCGAATTTTAGAGTGAATTTTTTTTTTAAAGAAAGAGAAATTCCAGAATTATTAAATATGGAACTATGGGGGCGCATTCAACCATCAAAAAATTGGACTTGATTGAGTATGAATGACTCCAAAAAAATTAAGCCAAACACCAAATGCAAATAGATCCCCTTATTTCATTTTCGAGTAAGTGCATATTTTTCCCGAATCTTCTTATTTAATGGCATATAATAATAGTATTATTACAATAGATACATGAGCCACCTAACTACTTCCACTTCCATTGTTTATAAAGGGTTTAGAAATAAACCAAACAAACAATCGAAACAAAATTGAAAAAGAGAAAAGGTTGAGTTATAAACTCATTTTTTCATGGCGCTCCTTCACCGCCCGACAAGCACCTAGAGCTTTTTAGAACATCGTAAAAAGTTCACAAGCTTCGGCAGATTTTCCATTCTGGAGGTAGCCTTTGATCATTGTTGTAAAGACAACATCATCAGGATCTACACCTGCCTCCAACATCCTCACGAACATATTTTCTGCTTCAAGTATTTTTTTATTCTTGCACAAACAACCAATAATTGCATCATAAATCGCAACACCAGGTTTTGGTCCTCTCGCCTCCATTTGGTCCAAAATGTCCAATGCTGAATCTACATTGCCCAATTTACAATTTCCCTCTACCACAAACATATAAATTTCCATATTTGCAACTGTACCAATATCTTGCATAAGTTCAATTATGACTTTAGCCTCCTTGAAAAGACTCACCTGGCATAAGCACTTTACCAAAGTGCTACAAGTAAAAACCAAAGGTCTGCATCCAAAACTAATCATTTGAGACAAGCAAATGAAAGCTTCTTCATTATTTTCTCCTTTGCACAAGGCGTTGATATAAATTCCAAATGCTATGTTAGCAAGATTTTGGTCACTTTCCACAATTTCCCCAAGCAAAAGCTCGATCTCTTTATTCAAACCCCCAATAAGATTCAAAGTAGCCGGCTTTGAGAGAATCAGCGGATCAATACCACATCCAATCTTGGCAAATTCACGCAACAACATCAGAGCAAGCTGAAGCTCCTTCCCCATAGGGCAGCGCTTCAAGAGGATAAAAGATAGTATATGGTCAGGAGCAACGCCATTGGCCAGCATTTTTTTGTACAACACATCTACGTCCCCTAGCCTATTCTGCCTGTAAAGAGCATCAATCAAAACTGTGTAACAGTGAACATCAGGAGCTAAATTGCTACTTGCCATGCTATTCAATAGCATCAAAGCAGCATCTACTTCCCCTACCCTGCAAAGATTACTGATCATAATATGATTAGTCACTACATCTGGCTGCAATCCCCAGTCACTCATTTGTTTGTACAGCACCCATCCTTTATCAAACAAACCCATCTTAAAAAAGGCATGAATCAATGTGGTAAAAGTATTTGTACCTGGCTCACAACCTGTCTTTAGCATTCTGAAATAAAGTCTCATTGCCATTTTCATCTTCTTATGCTTGCAATACCTACTAATCAAATAATTATACATCACCCTATCCAAAGAGTAACCTTGTGACTCCATTTCTCTAGAGCATAATTCAGCCTCCACAATCCGTTCTCTCTTACAAAGACCACAAAACAAAGACTTGTACTGATGAAATGTAGGCTCCAACCCTTTTCTCTTACGCTTTATATCAAAAACTTCCAAAACTTCATTTAAATACCCCTTATAACACAATCCTTTAACCAAACCATTATAAGACCAACCATTCAAAACTACACCACCATTGCAAATTTTAATGAAATAATGAAAAGCCTCCAGAAACTTTTCTTCTGCAAATAAACCTCGGAGAATAGCAACACATGCAGGTTTACTAGGAACAAAATTCATTGAAATAAGCCTATCAAAATGTCTAATTGCATAATCTAAATTCCCTAGCTCACAAAAGAAAACTACGAGAGAATTCAAAATAGATAGGTCAGGATCAACACCTAAAGCAACAACATCATTCTGATAAAGCGAAAGAGGCGACTGGGATTGGCCAAATTTAATCAGTTTCCCCATAAGAACACCATAGATACCCAAATCAAAGTTGATATCACCATAGGAGCAAAGCAATTTGTGGTCACTTGAGGTCAATTGTGAGGCTGAGACTGCGTTTGCTGGCGGCTCTACTTCAAGTTTACAACTTGTTACTGCTCTTCTACTAGTATTAAACAAGAAGCAGCAAGATCTAGGCTTTCTGGTTATCATGCTTTTGAAAATTGCAACACTACGAGGGCTTTCAATTAGCCAAAAATAATTCATTTTTGACACTGACCCAGATGAAAAGACGGATTTATTTGTTTTAAAGAGGATGATATTGAGATTACTTTTGCCTATTTTGTGGTGTTCAATCGTTGTTGGCGTGCGGTGACGAAACTAAACCCTCGATTGGCTATTTGAGTTGTTTGATTTATAACCCTAGGTAAACCGGATATGTAGGTGACTGGAGAGGGTTTCGCGGCTTCAACCGGGTTTATTTAGATCAAAGTTTCAAATATTAACCCTTTTTCGGTTCAGATTAGCCTCAGCCCTCATGGTCCGAGTAACTCACCTAAGGCTTGTAATGTGATGGGCCATTAATTTGTTAAGTTTGTTATCGTTTTATTTATATAATAATTGAGAAAAAAAAAAATATATATTGGTCCCATCTCATTATTTTTTGAAATAAAAAAATTATCTCGTCCAGTAATACATCTGGTTAAATATCGTCATATCATATTAAAACATGTCTTATTCAATTAAAATCTCATTCGATTTAAAATTTCAAGATATTTTTTTACCTCGACTTATTTTTAAAACTGAATATAAAAATACGTGTCCTATCTTATTTCAAACAGAACAAGATATCATTAAGGCATGATAAACAGAGAAAATTATATAACCCTACACTCATCTCAACTCATTGACAAATCCTACACTCATGTCTTCCAATCAAATTGTCCATATGAGCATTAAATTTTGGGTTGAATCATAATAAATTAAAATTTCTCCCTATTAATGAGAGTGTCATTATAACTTCATCTACAAAGGGAAAACAATATTTAGCCAAAAGCAACTTCAAAATGACTCACAAATAATTTTAATTTTGTTGATGGTGTTTTCAGGCACTATGGTATTTAAAGCAGCACGACAGGGGCAAAAGATAATCCCATTCTTGTTTAGGATCATTAATGCCGACCCGACCCATAAAAAGCCAGCAGTAAAGGACCGAGCACCTTATGATTACAGACCGACCACAACAGGTATAGACCGAGCACTTTATGATCGGCAACCGAGCACTTTGGTTCGAATGACCGAACATTATCAGATCGACAACAGCATTCTCAACTCAAAATGATCATTATGACCGACCTCATGAAGACCGACCAGATGGCGAGATATACTCCGGAAGATGACACCTTATTCTTGCGGATAAGAAAACAGTCCTACCTTCATAAGAGATACTGATGAAACCAGTGTCCTAGAAGGATAAATGAAGTAGAGGAAGATTTGATTAGGAATCCTTGTGGGAAAATGAGTTTGTTTCAACTAGGAATCATCATACTAGAAGGAATCTGATTTCTTCACTATTATAAATAGAAGGGTGGAGTAGGTGTAAGGGGCATCAGAATCAAGATCAATCTCATGGTGAAAAAACTTGTAAAGTACGAGAGATACGAGAAAAACAAATTTCAGTAATAAAAGCATAGTTCTATTTTTGTCTGTGGACGTAGGTCGGATCCAAATCCACCGAACCACGTTAAATCTCATTGTTTGATTGGCGCATTATCTACCTTCTGCTAAGTTTGCTTTTGGTTCCCTTATAACCAAACAAATTCACTATTGAAGGAGGATTACCTCGGGAGTGATATTCCCATATTGCCCTGAGACCAAAATCCACCGTCAACAGTTGGCGCCGCCTGTGGGGAACTCAACAAAAAGCAATTCGCGAGAAAGACAATGGCAGAAGGCGGAAATCATCAATCTTCGGGGAGTCCAGCAACAGACTGGATGAAAAAAATTGAAGAAAGCATGAAATCCATGATGGATCGGCTGGAGAGAATGGAGGGAACGAACAACGAGAGACCCGAAGTCGGAACCAGTAGAAGAAGAAGTGAAAAAGCAGAAGGGAAAATGGTGATAGACACAAGTGAAGATGATAGACCCAGAAGGAGGGGCCCCTACGGGATAAAATCCGTAGTTGTAGAAAAAGATTCACGAACAGAGGACACATGGGAAGAAGAAGAAGGAAGACAATCACCAGATCCCTCCTATGATAGTCTCTGCAGTTCCAGAAGAGAGGACAGGGAATATAGCGAGAATGTGCGGGAAATTTCAAGGCATAAGGAACGCTGCACCCGGGGCAATAGACGCGCAGAGGGGAACAGAAGACGACACGGTGGCACCAGCAGTGAGATAAAGTCTTGGTTAAAAAAGGAGATGACCAAGTGTGGGGTATGCCTCAAGACTGATGCAGGAGATGTCCAGGACAGTGAGGAGGAATCTCCCATCACGGAAGAAATAAGGGCGGCAAAATTCCCCAAACGGTTCAACATGCCAACCATGGCACTTTATAAAGGCCACTCTGACCCGAAATCCCACATCGAAAGCTTTGTCTTGTTGATGGAAGTCTTGGGAGTGGTAGGAGATGCCATCTGCAAAGTGTTCCCCCTAACTTTGGGTGGACCTGCCATCCTATGGTACAGAAGTCTGGCCCCGGGGAGCATCAGAAGCTTCACACAGCTTAAAAAGTTGTTCGTTCGACACTTTAAAGGGGCATGCGTCCCCAAGAAGACGATTGGAGAATTGAGGCTTATGAAGCAAGGAAATGACGAGCCCCTAAAAATTTTCATCGAGAGGTACCACAATATGGTACTCGAGGTCGGAGGGTACGAGTCTCAAGAGGCCATGGAAAGTTTAAAAGGAGCCATAAGGGTCGGAAAACTATGGACTCACCTAAGAATCTAAGACACATCAGATTATGCTACCGCTCTAGAGGTAGCCCGGAAATTTGTCTTGTTAGAAAGCGAAGAAAAGATCTCCCGAATGGGGACGGCCATTCGAGAAAGAACAACAAGAACAGAAGCCCCCCGACGACCGGACAGGGAATTCAAAAAATTCAATCCGAGACCCAAAGAATTCAAACCAATGCCTCGAAGAGATCAGAAAAGGGGGGTCGCGACCCAGGTGAATCATGTGGTCCGAGAAGAAGCGTATATTCCCCTGAGCAAGCCACCGGGGTAAATCATCATGGAGATACAGGAAAAATATCTCTTGATAGAACCCGACCTCAGGAGATTCCCCCCGGATAAAAGGAACAAGAAATCTTACTGCATACATCATAATCTGAGGGGGCACACAACAGACGAATGTAAGGATCTGCGGGAACAGATGGAGGACCTAGCCCGAAATGAGTATCTAAATAGATATATCGACCATGAGGCCATGGCAGCCAGACAGAGGGCACGAAACCGACAGGTGAACGTCATCGCAGGAGGGAAAATGCTGGCCGGAGACTCTAACCGGTCAAGAAAAAGTTATAACCGAATACAGGGGACAGAGGTGCTGGAAACGGAAAGGTCCCCAGTACCACGAGGAAGTCGGTCGGTACCCATAATGTTCACCGACGAAGATGCTCGAGGGGTGAGTTTCCCCATGATGATGCGCTGATAATCAAAGCTACAATCGGCGGCACAGAGGTAGATAGAATCTTGGTAGATCCCGGAAGTGCAGTAGACATAATCTCCAAGGAAGCTTTAGAAGGCCTAGGAGTATAGTACGCGACTCTGACCAATGACGACACCCCCTATACGGTTTCGGGGGCTCAACGATCGTCCCGCTGGGAAGAATACAATTAGCAATGACGATCGGGACTCCCCCATAACCCGAACAATCATGATAAATTTCACGGTGGTGGACTGCATGAGCAGTTACCAAGTCATTGGCGGCCGGCCTTTCATGATGAAAACAAAGGCTGCAATGTCCTACTATTACTTGAAACTGAAATTCCCCACCCGGGAAGGGATCAGAAGCATATGCGGTAGTCAGAAAATAGTCCGTAGCTGTTTTGCCACTCTCTCACGGGAGACCCTCTGCATTGAAGAAGGCACCAAGAAGAGGCAGAGGGGCGAGAACGAGGAAACGCAAGGAAATACCAGGTCTTCGGCCAGATAAAGTTGCCCGGCTAGGATCAGCTGAAGAATTAGAAAAGATAAAGTTGTTCGGACCAGAGAGAAGCATAAAGATAGGGGAAGCTTGGACGAAACCCTAAAAAAGGGCTTGCTAGAATGTCTGCGGGAGTACCCCGACATCTTCGCATGGGTACACAATGACATGCCCGGGATTGACCCAAAGTTCATCAGTCACCGCTTAGCAGTAAACCAGTCACACAAACCGGTCAAACAGAAGAGAAGAGTCTTTAATCAAGAACGGTGCATAGCGGTGGCATCCGAAGTAGAAAAATTGTTAAAAGGCCGGCTTCATCAGGGAGGTAAAATACCCAGAGTGGGGTCAAACGTAGTATTAGTGAAGAAATCCAATGGAAAATGGAGGATGTGTGTAGATTTCACCGACCTTAATAAAGCATGTCCAAAAGACAGCTTTCCTCTACAAACGTGGATCAACTAGTAGATGCAACAGCTTTCCAGGGACTGCTAAGCTTCATGGATGCCTTCTCAGGGTACAATCAGGTCAAGATGCACCCTGAAGACGAAGAGAATACAACTTTTATCACCGATCAGGGACTAAACTGTTACAAAGTAATGCCCTTCGGACTAAAGAACGCAGGGGTAACTTTTCAAAGGCTGGTAAACAAAATCTTCAAACCGCTCATCGGCACCTCAATATTGGTATACGTAGACGACATGATAACAATGTCCAGAGAACCAAAAGATCACGTGACTGACCTAAAGAAAACCTTCGAATTGCTGAGAAAACACAACTTAAAACTCAATCCAGAGAAGTGTGCATTCGGAGTGGCCTCAGGAAAATTTTTAGGCTACATGGTGAGTTCCCGAGGCATAGAGGCCAACCCCCAGAAGATACAAGCCGTGCTGGATTTAAAATCCCCCATAACAATTAAAGAGGTGCAAAGTCTAACAGGCAGGGTCGTCGCGCTCAACCGATTCATCTCTCGGGCAACCGACAAATGCCACCCCTTCTTCAAAATCATCAAGAAGGCCTAGAAGGGGATCGACTGGACACCGGAATGCGAGGAGGCCTTCCAGCAGCTAAAACAATATCTAGCACAGCCCCCACTCCTTGCTAAACCTCTCCCAGGAGAGACATTATACTTGTACTTGGCTGTTTCAAAACACGCAGTGAGTTCGGTGCTGGTGCAAGAGGCCGACCAGATCCAAAGACCAGTATACTATGTCAGCAAAGCTCTGCTGGATGCAGAGACCCGGTATCCCATGCATGAACTAGTCGCCCTATCTTTGATCACTGCAGAACAAAAATAACGACCTTACTTCCAGGCCCACCCTATCGGAGTTTACACCAATTACCCCCTGCGGCAGATCTTGCAAAAACCAGAAGCCTCGGGAAGACTAATGAAATGGTCGGTGGAGCTAAGCGAGCACGACATTTCCTACCTCCCAAGAGTAGCAATAAAAGGGCAGGCCTTGGCAGATTTTGTTGTGGAACTCGCGGAACCCCAAATATTGACTACGGAGGAAAGAAAATGGGAAATTTCAGTGGACGGGTCTGCTAGCTCACAGGGAAATGAGGCATGAATCACAGTGAAAAACAGTGGAGGAGAAGAAGTGTTGTTTGCCTTGAGATTGCCTTCAAAACCACAAACAATGAAGCCGAATACGAAGCAATCTTGGCCGGATTAAGGCTATGCACGGTGGTGGGAGTCCACAACGTAGTAGTAAGGAGTGACTCTCAGCTAGCCATTCAACAACTAAATGGAGAATTTCAGGCCAGGGAGCCGACTATGATAGCCTACTTGGCCGAAGTAAAAAATTTGATGGAGAAAATGGGGAACGTACGCTTCGAACAAATCAGACGAGAAGACAACTGTGAAGCAGACTCCCTGGACCGGCTCGCATCCTCAATGAAGACCGAGGAACCCAGAATAATCCCTCTCATATGCCTCCGAGAAAGAAGCATGGGGGAGCTGGAGGTAGATATAGTAGAAGAGGAAGGCAAAAACTCATGGATGCAACCGATTAAGAGATACCTGGAAACAGGGTAAACCCTTAAAGACAAAAATGAGGCCAAGAAGCTAAAATTCAAGAGCACCAAGTTTTCCCTGATCGAATGGGTGCTCTACCGGAGAGGCTACACCGTACCCCTCCTGAGATGTCTAGCAGAAGAGGAAACAGATTATGTGCTCAGGGAAATTCACGCGGGCATCTGTGGAAGTCACGCCGGAGGAAGATCAATCGCCTTTAAAGCCTTAAGACAAGGATTTTACTGGCCGATCATGCATCAGGACGGTGTGAGGGTTGTTCAGAAATACGAAGGCTGTCAGAAAAATGCCAACATCCACCATCAACCGGCAGAGTAGTTACCCACCCTATCCAGCCCCTAGCCATTCGCGCAGTGGGGGCTAGATATCATAGGACCAATGCCAAAAGGGCGAGGACAGGCGAAGTATGCAATCGTGGTCATAGACTATTTCATAAAATGGGTAGAAGCCGAGCCACTATCCACCATCACGGAAAAGAAGGCCACAGAGTTTTTAAAGAAGAATATTATCTGCAGGTTCAGAATTCCCCGGGCAATCATCACCGTCAACGAAAAATAATTCGATAGCAAGGGATTCATGAAACTCTGCGAAGACCTCCAGATCGCTTTAAAATTCGCCTCGCCATCCCATCCCAAGTAAAACGGACAGGTTGAGGCAACAAACAAAACTATCAAGGCAAACCTTAAAGCTCGGCTCGGATCATGCAAGGGCTTATGGGTCGAAGAATTACCATAAGTGTTATGGACACATCAGACGACCTACAAAGATTCCACAGGGGAGACACCGTTTTCCCTATCATACGGATGTGAGGCCGTCATTCCAGCAGAAATCGGGGTAGCAACCCACAGGGTCCGCCACTTTAGGAATGACCAGAATGAAGAACTTATCAAAAACCACATCGACCTAATCGAGGAAAGGAGAGAGAAATTAGCTATGAAAGCGGCAATCTACCAACAAAAATGGCCCGCTTCTACAACAGAAGAGTTCGAACCCGCTCATTCCTCCCGGCGACTTAGTATTGAGAAGGGTCACCTTAAACACCCGACGACCAGAGGAGGCCAGAAGGGCTCGTTAGGTGCCAAGTGGGAAGGGCCCTACAAAATCAAAGAGGTGGTAAGGTCATGGGCTTACGTCTTAGAACAGCTGGACGGCACAAGATTGAAAAAACCATGGAACGCTGAGATGTTGAGAAAATACTTTCAGTAAATTCTCCATTCCTTCTTTTCTTTTGCAGCAACCCGACAAAGGACAGAAATTCAATACAAAGCCTCTCTCAAAATGACCCGCAGAGAGTTGTAAGAAAGGCAGTATGTCCCCCAAATATAAATAAAACTTTCTTTTCCAAAATTTTCACCCACTCTTTTAAAAATAAAAATAAAAATAAAAAATAATTTTGTGAATCATATTCAAAACTCCGGGGACATACTCAATACAACGGTCCAGGGTCAAAAGCACGAAACCCACAACTACCCGACCACAACTACCACCATAAAGAAGCACAAGTCCCACCAGAATCAGTCGATTCCATATAAGCATTAAACAGCAGTGAAAAATGGGAATCAGAGTATAGATCTATGAGAAGCATAGTACGGGGAGGGATGATACCCCCGCGGCGTTCGTTTGCTCCAATATTACCGATCATAAGGAAGAATATGCCCTTAATGTTTCGAACACCTCGGGGCTGGATTACGTTCCGCCGAGGCCACTGCGATAATCAGCTCGGGACTGGATCTTGTTCCGCCGAGGCTACTATATACTACTACTCTCTACGGGTCGGGTCGGTTACGTCCCACCGAGTCATGCTCATTGGTATGGGGACGGGACATTCCACCAGAACCAAGTATCTCTTTTAGCTCGGGGTCCTCAGAATATTCAGGGACATACTCGATGCATAGGATCCGTGAGAAGCATAGCACGGGGAGGGATGATACCCCAGTGGCGATTGCTTGCTCCAGTGTTATCGAACATAAGGAGGAATATGCCCTTAATGTTTCGAAACACTCTCTGATCCTCACTGACCCGATGTAATGGATCCGTGAGAAAGCATAGCACGGGGAAAAATGATGCCCCCGTGACGATTGCTAGCTCCAGTGATGCCGGACCTTAGGAGGAATATGCCCTTAGTATCCCAGACACTCTTTGATCCATTCATCATTTTTGATCCAAGAGAGGCGCAACACGGGGATGCGTTGTGCATCTGTAGCGTGTGCCTGCTTCAGCGTGGTAAGGAGGAGCCCTCGCACAATACACAGGCTCCACAGTGACCCGATGTATAGAGGATGTGCCCTTACCATTTTAAACGCTCTCTGATCCAAATCCTGGTTCGCCGGGACACTGAATTGAAAGATTCAGAATTATGTTTTGGAGACCTCGGACAGGACGCTGTTTTGAGGCATCTGTGCTGTTGTTTACATTTGTAAAAAAGTTTTTTTTGGGACAAGTGCTAATTTACCCCCACCATTTTTTATCTTATTTTCCAAAATTTTGTTCGCCAGTCTGGCAAGGGGACGCTGTTGGACAATTATGACCCATAGCGTCACTATTTGTACAGATCATGGTGTTGTTGTACAAATTAACTATGTGACAAAGGAGATTGCTATCTTATTATTTGTGATTAGATCACCTTAGATATATAAATGATAGGAGGTCCCTATGATTAGTTCCTGGATTGAGAATGATATGAGACAATATCAGTCCACAAAGGATTAATCATTAAATATCCCTAGTCAGAGTATTATCGAGATTGGACATCGGTAATGCGTAAAAGACTAGTATTGCACTTGTGCACGTTGTGAGGGCATAACAGGCATAGTTCTCATATATTTAAGTATTGGATACTTATGCAAGTGTAGTAGGAGGTTGTGTTTCACCGATAGTACGGGAAACAGCTTCGCTCTGGATATACCCCCTCGGAATCCCATTGGTAGTATGACTATGTGTCTATGGGAGTCCGAAATCAGGGTAGGTGTATTTGGTCTTAACTTGAGACTTGCACCGCTAATACTTACGACAATCAACATACTTTGGTTGAGGTCGTCCAGGGCTTTAACCGGTTCTGTGTACGCCGAGAATCGTAGAGTATTGGGTGTGATGTCAAGACGGAAGTATAACTCCAGTCATAGTGGAGATGATGTCACATAGGATACGGTATTAGTGCTCTTAAGTGCTGCACGGCCATCGGGATATTATGACTAGGTCATGTATATCCAATTATAGAGACTAGTTACCAGACATCCGACATGTGCTTCGTATGGGGCAGACACGACTCCACCCCCAGGCCTAGCACGTGACCATCCGATACTAGATCGATATGCACTATACGATGTATACTACGCCTGATACAGATCAATATATTCCTGTAAGGATATTTCCGGAGAATTGGGTAGGCATGGCGCTTTGCTAGAAGCCAACCTTGTCTTGTGAATCGGTAAAATGTAGTACTTGGTACGTACGTTTTCGGATAGTCCGATAACCGTATTTACTGCCAACATATCCGGAGATCTCATGGGTCGCTTCCCAATGATACACCGATGATGTATGACTCGCACTTTAATTAATCTGGGATTAATTTGATGAGAGAGAAAATTAATCTGGGATTAATTACGGAGATATTTTATCTGGGATAAAGTATCGTCTAACGAGAGAGAGAACGCGATTAATTTGGAATTAATCGGTAAAATAAATTTAATAGCTAAATTTGATTTTTCTATTTAATTTATTCGAATGGGCTAAAATTAATATATCGGATATATTAATATGAATTGGATTTCATTACGAAATTAAAGTCAGACTTTAATGCGAACGAATGAATTAATTTAGAATTAATTCGTAAAAGACGTTCGTAATATATTTGCGAGGCATCGATATTTAATTAAATTAGATTTAATTATTTAACGACGGAAGTTCGTTTAACCGAATTAAACGGAACCGAGCCGCGACAAATGTTCGTAGAGATATTTGAATTTTTCAATTCAAATATATGGAGCCCATGTGTGGTAGGTGTACCTACCATCCAACTACCTTGTTTTGCTTTTCAAAAACTATTTACCCTCATCTACCAAGTTTAGGGTAAAAAGTGAAATGGTTTCACCTAAGGTTAAAAGCAAAATATCTCTCTCTTAACCTAATTCACTCTTTCTCTCCATCTATCTCTCCTTCTCTTTTCTCTCTATGGAACACGCCCAAGGGGCTGCTGTTTACTTCCCAAAAATGTGAGCAGTAAGAGAAGGAAGAAGCTTGATTTTGTTGCAAAATACTTGAGAGCTAGCACTCCAAGAGTTATACGAAGGTGTTAGGGAAACCCACCCACGAGCCGGGAATCAAACTACGAAGATTGGAGCTCGAAATCTTGGATTCTAGAAGACTCAAAACTGAAATTTTTGAGCAGTGGACTGCATGCAGTGGGCGCACCTTGGAGGGCTGAAAAATGGTTTTGTTTGTCTTCAAATCGTCTCAACCAATCAATGTAAGTATTCCGCAACTTCTTTGATATGTATTTCACACATCTTCATGCTTGTTTGATGATCTTGGGACCTAGAGTAAAATCAACAATGGTATCAGAGCCTAGGTTCAAGCATGAAATTTTTAGGGCTTAAAATTGGGTATTTTGTATTTGAGCATGATTTGAATAAATCGGATGTTTGAGTATGCTTAATACATGTTGAATTGAAGATTGATTGGATCAATTTCAAGAAAATGATTTGGAATAATTTTTCCCTAAAATAATTACCTTGGCCGAATATATAGGGTTTTGTGGAATCTTGGAAATTTTTGATTTTGATTCATTGGATAAGTTAGAATCATGATGGATAATGTTAATTTGAAATTAATTGGATTAAATTTTGAATTGAACAAAAATCCCCAATTCCTTTATGTTGGCCGAATGGTATAGCCCTAATTTAGTCTTGGATTTTTTGATTTTTGAACATTGGATGTGTATGAAATCATTCGGGAAGTTAATTCGATGTCGATTGTGTAATTAATTGGATTGAATTCAAATCGGACAAAATTATCTCCCTTGGCCGAGACTTGAAGCATGTGTAAATGGGTTTGATTTTTCATTAATGTGTTGGACATGTGATGATGATGAAAAACATGATTAATTGGACTAATTTGATGTTTTGGAAATATTGATTTGGGTGATTAATCATGATATACACTTTAGGTAATTAAATTGAAATTTGGAATTTGGTAATTTAATTAATTGGGCCTTAAAATTTGATTTGGGCTTTAAAGTTGTAAATGGCTTATTGGGCTTTGTTGTACAAAGTTGGGTTTAGGCAAATTGGATTGGATCCAATTGGGCCCAAAACCACTTCCTTAAAGCCCAAATGTGACTTATAAACCTTTAAAGTTTAATTGGGCCTAATGGGCCAAAATTGATTTCTTGGCTTATGGGGTTACTCCTTGATTGGGCTTTGGTTGCCAAAGCCCATGCCTTAAAGAAATTAATTTAAAGCCCATTGGACTTGAATTAAATGACGTTGGACGTTAATCGGGCTTTGAGACCCGTAACGATTAAATTTGGAATTTAAGTCGTAAAAGGTTTATTAATAAAGTGTAATATTTAATTTGGAATTAAATAAGTGAATTAGTATTAAATACATATTAAATTGGATTTAATGTTGTAGTTTAATTTAATTCGAGAATTCGTACTTTGAGTACTTATTCGCAAAACGAGTTTGACTCGCGCAAAATCAAATCGTTGTTTGAACATTGGATGATCACTAATTATCAGATTAATTAATTTGATTAGATTGATTGATAACATGCTTGTGTCAATACATGGTTGTGATGAATGAATAATGTATATCGGATGGATATTAGACGGGTGGGGGCAATTTTGGAAATTGTTGTAATAAATTCGATTTATTAAATTAGACCTGCGTGTCCAGCCTTATTACCTCTATTCTCTTTGTATTCTCTTCTCACCTATTCCCCTCAATGTAAATGAGGTTTCTTTAGAAGTGTAGTTTAACGGGTAGAAGTAATACAAGTGCTAGTTTGAGAGAGAAAGGGAGAGATTTGATCTAGGATCAATGTGTTAAGTATCCATCCGCATATCATTATTATTTATTTTCATATGCGCTTCATTCTGTGTTTAGAATGCATGTTTAAGGGTGTATGATGATGAGACCTAAACAAAGATAATAAATTGGTAGCCAATTTGCACGCGAAAAACCCTCATCAAATATCATGCGTTTTTCCTTCCATTGAGTGATTCTTACTCAAGATCCAAAACTGGCATTGGGTTGTTGGCCAAAGTCAAGCCCTTTGTCCGTCGAAGATGTATTTGAATCACGAGAGTTTTGTTCTATATTGGTGTCTTGTCCAAGTTGTGGTTTGTTGGCCAAAGCCAAGACCACTTCTTGTCCATCGACATTGATTACGAAGCTTTCCATGGTCAATGGGTCGCGCTTGACTGGGATCATTAGGTTTGTTGTGCCAAAGCCAAGGCTTAGTTGATTCAGAGGAAAAAGGTTAGGTAATACATTGGATGTATTGGCATATATAAGATATATGTTTAGGATTTGGATATCCGCCTACTGGATCTAGGAATTGGATTAGATCCAATTGATCTTTGAGATCTACCTAGTTAATTATCATACAATTTGTTGGCCAAAGTCAAGATTGTGTGATATTTAACGGGATCCTAGCCCACTAGGAAACACGGTTTCCCGAGTACTCAACAGAGGATTAGAGGCTCGCCGAAAAATAGTGAGAGGCAAGAATTGAATTTGCAATATTCGTTTAATTACTTGCCATACGCGCTCATTCAAATTGTTCGTCATATAAATTAAATGTTAGTTGGACTAATATTTAAATTGTTGTTTCAATAAGCAGTTGGACTGTATTATAGTTGATTATATAATTGGATTATAGTAATCAATATATTTGAATTAATTAATTTCAATTTACAGTTGATTTTATAATTGGATTATAGTAATCAATGTAATTGAGGTTAATTGATTTAAATTATATTTGATTGTATAGTTGGACTATAATAATCAATATAATACATAGTACCACAAATCGTTGATTAAATAGTTGGACTATTAGAATCAAGATGAATGAAAGATTAGTGTTTAAAACATAATCCTAGGTGAAAATGTATTTAAACGACTATATTTTAAATTGCGAATAATTTCAGGATGGTCCTGGAAATAAATAATAAGTTACTTTATTTGATAAAATAACCTATTATGCCTAAGCCAAGAATTAAGCAAATAGTATAGCATAATCTTTGGAAGATTTATGTGATGATGACTTAAGTGCTTAATTCGATATACTTGTCATAAATCTATGATTAGATTTAAGAAGTATTAAAATTGTAATAGATAACTCTTGGAGGGTTAAAGACTATTCTCGAGGAGATAAAGTCAAACTTTGCAATTAGGTAAGTGGCGCAAGGCGCACCATACTTCAATATTCTAGAAACCCAAGGCTTGGCCAAAGGCTTCTGAAATATTTGAAAGGGCAAAGGCAAAATCATTATGATCTTCTGGGAAGATAAATGACATATCCTAAAGTGACTGCCGTTTGGATATGGCAGACACGAAGGAATTAAAGAAAGGGCAAGGCTCTGACTTTAAGAATGTTTTTCAATATTATGTCTATTACTAGTATTAAAATTGGATTTTAAAATACTTAGTATGGTACATAAAATATATGGATTGATGTTCAGAATCTGCTGTGAGCAAGATACTGACTTCAAGCTGAGATTAATCTGCGAATCGGAAACAGGACGAAAGTCGCTATTTCGACCGTAGAATCCTAAGTTTAGGAACTACATTTTGGGTATATACTTAAATTAGGAACTGTTATAATGTAACTAGTTTGACTAGAAACATTTTCTTTATATCAGTGTTTAATCCATTGCGGATAGACCTTTATATTCTAGAACACTAAAGTGTTTCATTATATAAAGAATGATATTAAGATAAACACATTAGATGTGAATAACAGTATTTATATTTTGAATATAAATATATCTCAAACATATAAAATGACAAATATATAGCTCAAACTGATTTGATCAGTAGAGACTTATTTGTGGCATTGTTGTCTGGGACACAATTAAACAAGACTCGTATATCCACACTTTCGAAGAGTGGGTACTAGGACTAATTTGATTCTATTCAAATAAAGTCTACGAATCTAGTTTATTAGGTAAAGTACCTGAAACACTATTTACTTGGTAATAGTGATAGTGCCACCGATCTGTTAGCCCTGTTCATAGTGAAGTAAGTGGGCCCATATCTAGCAATGCTAGATGTGAATATGAATATTTCGTGACCTTAACGGATGTGGCATCACGTTATGGTTATGTGTTTCTTTTGAAGAACACAAATCGATAACTTTTAGAGTTTCGACATGAAGTAAACAAACAGATCGTCTAAAGTATTAAACTGTCGCGGTAAGACCGTAATGGAAAATACTTAAGCAGTAAGTTTCAAACATACATGAAAGAGTATAGTATTCTTTCAATGAGGACTCCTCCTAGGACATGTCAGTTTGACGGTGTGTCCGTACGGAGAAACCGAATTTTGTTGGACATGATAAGGTTAATCATGAGTCGCTCTGAGCTACCATTTCCTTCAACGGATATGCATTAACAGTGCAATACTTATTTAGAATAAGGTTCCATATAAATCTGTTTGACAGATATCATATTAGATATGAACGGGAAAGAAACCGGGTTTCTAATTCCTGATGATTTGGGTATGCTAGGTGTAACGTGCTAACACCCCAAGCTTGTCCAGGGCCTATGTCTTGCCCATGGCCGCTTGTGTTGTGGTGCTAGTGTGCACTATTGTATTTTTCCTATTTTCTATTTTAAGGGGGGGTGACAACTCAAGCATGAGGTGTGTTTCCTTGTGCCACTTTTGTAATGTCTTTAAAAGCTCTTTAGGGGGAGGTGACCCGGGCACCTTAGAAGGGCCTTGGCCACCAGCATACTAAGGGCTTCAGCTGTGTACTCCCTCGCCTTTAGTTGGCTTGTTTAATGAAAGATGCTCCTTTGATGTCTCATTGTTTTGTCCCAATGTGATGCTTGAATGCTATGCTGTAAAGCTTGAGTGTGTGCTAACAACATACATTGACCTTCCATTGCTTAATAATGTTCACAACTTGTTGATGGCTAACCTTGAGCTTGTCCTTGCAGGCTCAATTCTAGGCTAACTTGTTAGACGTTGCGTTAACAAGTGCCGCACGGACCCAACTTGGTGATCCCAAAAGTTTGGCCCGTGACAGTTGGTATCAGAGCCGGTTGAAGAGTGGAACCGCAAATGGCTACGAGAATACCTATAATAGAACGGTTGGATGTTGTCGAGAAAAAGCTGGTTGACATTGATGGCTATGTTACAGCACTGACGAAGAAAACTCCCGATGTCGAGAACTTCAGACAAACCATTAATGTACTTGAAGCCTTGACAAACCGAGTAAATGCCTTAGAGGCCCAGGCTAATGGTGCTAGCACCAGTGCTCGTCGAGAGCAGGAATATACTAGTGGTTGGGTGGATGCGGTCAACTCGCTCAAAGAATAATTGGCCGAATTGAGCGTGAGGGTGAATCTCACCGCCCTTGCTCTCTCGAACCTACCAACAGCTACGGCAAGTAGGGAGCCAAGAAGGTCCAATGTTCCGGAGCCTAGAGCTTATGAAGGTGTTAGAGATGCTCAAGCACTCGAGAACTTCCTCTTTGATATGGAACAATACTTCCGAGCTTCACGGATCATAGACGAAGAGGAAAAGGTCTCGATTGCGTTGATGTACTTATCTGGAGATGCCAAGTCCTGGTGGAGGGCGAAATACCTAGAGATTCAGGATGGACGATGCTCCATTTGAGATTGGAGAGATCTAAAACGTGAGTTAAAAGCACAATTCCTTCCAGGAAATGTAGCTTACATGGCTCGAAGACAGTTGCGAGAACTGAAACATACAGGTACAGTCCGGGAATATGTGAGGAAGTTCTCGGGACTGATGCTAGATATTCGGGACATGTCTGAGCAGGATAAATTGTTCTATTTTCTTGAGGGGTTGAAACCTTGGGCCAGAACTGAGCTGCAGAGGCAGCGGGTGAAGGACTACTCTTCCGCACAAGCTGCTGCGGAGCAATTGATAGATTACTCGCTTGATGGGACCCCGACAAAGAGATCCCTGCCTGCACCTGCCACTAATGACAGTGGGAGCAAACGAGCCAAGAATTGGAGCAACGACAAGAGTGGGGGAGCGGACAAGAGAGCAGAGTCTAGCTCCTCCAACCCAAAAGGGCCTACATCTCAAAATGGTCCTTCAAATGGGAAAAGACCTTTTATCTTGCTGGATATGTGATGGGCCGCATCGAGCCTTGGAGTGCCCTAAGAGGTCTAGAATGACAGCCCTTTTGGCGCAAGAAGAAGAAGAAGGACGCCGACGAGAAGCCGAGGAAAACCTAAGAAAGGAAGAAGCTGGCCGAATGGTGGCACTGAGAATGCTGAATGCTTTGAACAAACAACCAGAGACTCCGAAAGCCTTAAAGAAAGGCCTCATGTTTGTCGATGCCTTAGCGAATGGGGTCCCAGCGAAGAGCGTTATGGTGGACACGGGGGCCACCCATAACTTTATTTCTACAACGGAAGCTAGACGTCTGGGGCTCAATTTGGAGCGAGACGCAGGCCGCATGAAGGCGGTCAATTCTCAAGCGCTACCCACGAGTGGGTTAGCGAGACAAGTAAAGGTGAAGATTGGTACGTGGGAAGGCCGGATGGATCTCGTAGTGGTTCAGATGGATGACTTCGATGTTGTTCTGGGAATGGAATTCCTTCTCGAAAATGGAGCCATTCCCATCCCAGCTGCAGGGAGTTTATTGATTATGGGGGAAAAACCTGCCATGGTGCTAGCAAAGGTGAAACCACCCACTGAGGCGAAGCTCTTAGCCGCACTACAATTCAAGAAAGGGATCAAGCGACGAGAACCTACATTCATTGCCATCCCTACCCCAATCGAAGAGGTAAGAGAGGAGGTCCTCACTCCTGAGATCAACAGT